>SSNR01000043.1:1269617-1282674 GCA_006937965.1 Callopanchax toddi | reverse complement strand
CCATCATCATCCATCCATCATCATCCATCCATCATCAATCATCATCATCATCCAACCATCATCATCCATCCATCATCATCCATCCATCATCAATCATCATCATCATCCATCCATCACAAAACCATCATCATCATCCATCATCGTCATCCAACCATCATCATCCAACCATCATCATCCATCATCATCCATCATCGTCATCTAAACATCATCCAACCATCACAAAACCATCATCATCCATCATCAATCATCATCATCATCATCCATCATCATCAATCATCATCATCATCATCCATCATCATCCATCCATCATCAATCATCATCATCATCATCCATCCATCATCATCCATCCATCATCAATCATCATCATCCATCCATCATCAATCATCATCATCATCATCCAACCATCATCATCCATCATCATCCATCCATCATCAATCATCATCATCATCCAACCATCATCATGCAACCATCATCATCCATCCATCATCAATCATCATCATCATCATCCAACCACCATCATCCATCATCATCCATCCATCATCAATCATCATCATCATCCAACCATCATCATCCAACCATCATCATCCATCCATCATCANAAAAAAACGCGTGAAAATCAGTTTAGTATTCTATCTGCACTCGATTGAGCTGGAGTTTTCTCAGGACCCGGATGTGTGGCACAGAAAAGTGAATTTAAGTTTTGAAATTGAATTGTAAAACTGAATCTGAACGGTGGGAACTGAAACAGAAACTATTGAAACTGAATTTTCACTTGAATTAAATGCAAGTTCAAAGCAAATGAAATCAGTTTCAAAACATTAAATTCAGTTTCAATTTAGTGAAAGTCTTTTCCAAACAAATAAATTGAATTTCAAATTAGTAATTCAGATTCATTTTTTCAAAGCATTTATTCAAGTTGAACAATTCAGATTCAATCCGAGCAATACAAATTCAAATATAACTAATTCAAATTCAGTTTCTGATGGCACAAGTTTCTGCCCATAAAAATCACTCTGTCATTTGGTTTATTGACTGTAAAATCTAAAAATTAAAAAGGTTCAAATTTTAATAAAATAAATACTTGGAAATTAATCTTGATTTAATTTATATTAAATGATAAACCATTAAATCAAAAGAGCTTCCTTATTTTTTAAGCTGCTGCCATTTTTACTATTTAATTGTGATTCTTTTGGAATTGATGGTTCACTTTTGCACTGATTCATTTTTAGCACAGACAACAGTTGAATTGGAGCCTTGTTAAATAAAATACCACTTCCTTTAACACACATTTCGGCACAATGCTGGTTGGCTTCTGTTCCCATCTTTTCAAATAGTAAAGAAATCCTTTTTGAGGGGTACATTTCTTATAAAGCATTTCAGAGTGAAACTTGATTTAAGGTGACATTCTACTCCTTCAGCTCTGAATGTTTTGATCCATTTTATCTAAATATGATGTGTGACAGCTCTAATTCCCACTCACATTTTAATCTGTTTGGCACAGACTCACATTTCAGTTTGAATCAAATAACCAGCATTTGGTTATTTCTGGCTCAAACTGTCCAGACTTCTGATGTATTCTTAGTGCATGAGCATTAAAGGTATTTTTAATTTTGCCAAATTGATTCAATTGAATGCTTTCCCTGCTTTTCCACTCAGACCTTGACCTTGATAATAGGTTATTATTTGCAGCATGTGAAACCTGAGGCTTGAACTGTACTTGCAGCATCACACTAACAAAAGATTTGTCATTTCCAATCCATGCTCTCTTTCTTTTTCTCTCTCTCTCTCTCTCTCTGTTGGCCAGCTGTTTTATTTTTGTCTCGCTGCTCTTTCAGATGATTATCTCTGGGGTAAAACGCTAAGACTTCTGACAGTGTGCAGAGATCCCAAACATAATTTCATCGGACAGAAGGGAGGCTGTGTCTCATGGTGTGCTTATCTTTCCCTCCTGGCAAACTTCTTAGATGAGAAAAAAAACTAAGTGCCACAACAGTGAGCTTTCTGTTGACTTGGTTTTTTCTGTTTGTGTCAGTTATACGATGTTTACAGCAAAAATATAAGATTTTAAAGAACTGACAGCCAAAAGTGAGGCTTCCCAGTCAAACAGAGGGCATAAACTTTGCAGGAACCAGATCCCTGAGGACATATAGGAGCCTTTGGCCACATGATGCATGTAGATGTCCTTGATGGTCAAACGAAGTCATTGTTGGAGTTCACCTGGAGCTATAGCTGAGGTTGGGAGAGCGTTTCATGTGATACTTCTGCAGTTAGAGAAAGGTTATCTGATGAGTTGGCTGTTTTCTACAGATCTAGCGTAAAGGTGATCAAAATGCTCACAAATAACTAAATCTTCAATCTAAAGTTTTTCTTTACTGTTCTTTTGGTAACTTTCCAGTTACCAATACAGTAGTGACAATAAATATAGAACTGCAGGTGATTCAACAAGATTTATTAGAAGAGATGCAGGTTTTCAGCCCTTCAGCTTAAGTTTCTATAACAGACAGGATTTAATGAACCAAAACTAACTGACAATTTAGCAAGCAAACAGTGAAAAAAAAAAAAACCTGACCATGCATTTTCACAAATTTGTAATAGAATTTACTCAGTTATATTTGAGCTTTTGATTTGCACTTTTCATGGCCCAAATTTTAAAATTATGGGGGCCAACAATACATTTAATTTATATTTACAGGTTGAAAAGAACAACTTTTACCAGTAAATACACTAAATTGGCAGTGTTTGGACTTTCTAAATATATTTGTGACTTAAATAAACTATTATGAAATTGTAAAATAGCAACACACTGACCCCCTCCTCTCAAGTCCCCTATACATTTTTACAGTTACACTCAAGTGTTTCTGTCTAGATGAACAACTTGGTTGTGAGTGACTTGTTTTGATTTTTGTATGACCAACCTGTCAGCATTTAAAACTGTTTGATCCTTTGAGCTCAGAGATCAGTTTAGAGTAGACAATAGAACGTGCATGAGTTTGGAAATTACAATTATATAAAATCAAGTCTGGAAATACTTTAAAAAATGAATTTTCAGAATAAGATCTTGTCTATAACGTTTGGATGTTTTAATGTATATGCTGCTATAATAAAACATAGAAAGAAATAGCTGTTTTCACATGTAACGCACACATAATGCATTACATGCTCAACTTGTGTTACAAAGGACACTTTGTTGTGCATTTTCAAGCAAAATTTTAAGAAATCAGTGAAGTTTTAGTGAGACAAGCTTCCTAGAAAAACAAAAACAGATATTTATTTGCTCATGAAGATTTCTTTTATAATAGCCTTTTCTGTCACTGCTGGGAAACATTCAGTCCCTGTTTTCTGTAAAATGATCAAACTTGATGTCAAGACTCCCCGCCCTCCTGATTCTCAAATGTAAAAAAACCTAGCAAGGTCTAACTATTGTTTAAAATTAGTTCAACAAATTTTGAAGCATATCATTTTCAATATAACTAAATAATAGAAACCACAATAATTTCTTTGTTAAACTGGATCATATAGACGTTTTTTTAATGCTGAACTTTTTGGAGAGTTCTGTGCGTAAAGATCAGAGTTTTGGACCTATCCCTCCTCAGTGCGCCGCTGGAGGAGGAGTTTGATGAAGTCACTCAGCATCTTTTTCAGTTATTCAAACTATTCCCCCTCTAGCATTAAGACATGTCCCGTTTGCTTTCGGTCACCGTGTTGCTCAGGAGTGTTTGAGGGTTCTATCGGGTGTCCGCAGATTAAAAACCATCCAGGATGCGTTCACGGATCATCCAACACAAGCTGCGCGGATCAGGACAGGAGGACTTAAATGTGAAGACGCGTTTTTCACGAGGACAAATCTTAGCTTGATATTTTCCTCATCGGTTGGGCATTACGCAGGCCTGTAACTTCTCTAAAGTTTAAAGGATTTTTGGACAAGCAGCACATTGATGAGTCACTGGGTGAGTTATTTGATTTTCCACTTGTCTGGGAGACAACTGAGCCAGATGTGGGACGATGCGCTGATTTCATGTTCAATCTGAAATGTTCAGCTCACAGAATTCAGACATGGATATGACTAACAGTTCCCTGCAGTATTCCTCCATTCTGCACATGGACTTCAGTCCGCTGAGTGATTTCATGGACGACAATGAGACGAACTCCACGATCGGAGAGAGGAACTTGGGCTGCGTTCAGATCCGCATCCCTCAGGAACTGTTCCTGGCGCTCGGTCTCATCAGCCTGGTGGAAAACATCCTGGTGATCTGGGCCATCATAAAGAACCGCAACCTGCACTCGCCCATGTATTACTTCATCTGTTGCCTGGCCGTGTCCGACATGCTCGTCAGCGTCAGCAACGTTGTGGAGACCATCTTCATGCTCCTCAACGACCACGGGCTCCTGGACGTGCACCCAGGCATGCTGCGCCACCTGGACAACGTCATCGACGTGATGATCTGCAGCTCGGTGGTGTCCTCGCTCTCCTTTCTGTGCACCATCGCCGCGGATCGCTACGTCACCATCTTTTACGCGCTGCGCTACCACAGCATCATGACCACGCAGCGCGCCATCATCATCATCGCGGTGGTGTGGCTGGCCAGCGTCGCCTCCAGCATCCTCTTCATCGTCCATTACACCGACAACGCCGTCATCGTGTGCCTCGTCACCTTTTTCTGCATCACCCTGGTGTTCAACGCCGTTCTGTATCTGCACATGTTTGTGCTGGCGCACGTGCACTCGCGGCGCATCACCGCGTTCAATAAAGGCAGGCGCCACTCAACGAGCATGAAGGGAGCGATCACCCTCACCATCCTGCTCGGGGTCTTCATTATATGTTGGGGCCCCTTCTTCCTCCACCTCATCCTCATCCTCGCCTGCCCCACGAACCCTTTCTGCAACTGTTTCTTCCGGAACTTTAACCTTTTCCTCATCCTCATCATCTGTAACTCGCTCATCGACCCGCTCATCTACGCGTACCGGAGCCAGGAGCTGCGTAAAACCCTCCAGGAGCTGCTTCTGTGTTCTTGGTGCTTCGGGGTGTGACACCTTCAGGAGGCAATTAGGCTTAAGACCTTTTGCATACGTCATCACGGAGCTGGCTGGCCTATATGGAGATTTAAACTTACACCATGTGCCACTCCTGGTTTAGCTCTGGCTAAGACTCTCTCAGGTTTAAGAGATCATCATTTAGAAAACGCGTCTTTTATCTTGTAATTGCTGGCTCGTCTCGCATCTTGTGTATAAATCTGCCCTAACCCATTAAGAAGCTGTTTACCGTTAATAAATAAATGAAAGCCTCTTTAGAAATAACTTGTTGATAAAAACAAACATTCTTCGAATAATTAAGATTTTGGAACAAAAAGAAGTAAAACAAACAAATCATAAATTTAATAATTAGAAATTAAAATTGAAAAACAAAGTTTCTATGAATAATAACAGATTTTAGGCAAAGAAGAATAAATGGACCCAGGACTCAGGAGGTTAAATCAAAGTTTAGACTTTTCACTTAAATGATTTTATGGTGCGTAAAAGGAAATACATGTAGAGTCTCAGGAACTTTTTACCCCTAATTTAGTGAGCCTACTTCTTACTTTATTTGATCTATTCATTTATTTTCCTTATTCTAGTATGAATTTATTTATTTATTTTTAGAATGGATGTTGACACAAATATCATCAAAATCAACTGAGTTAAAAGAGGAAAAGAGGAGTAAGTGATGTTAGACATTTAACATTCACATCAGGATGGAGGAGCTCATCTGGTCTTAACACTAAGCAGTAAAATGGTCCACGTGTCTAATGTCAGACCTGTTGATGTGAGCCAGCTTTTCTAAGTGTTTTTTAGGTTATTGCATGTGAACCCACCCCAAAAAAAAAAAAAAGACTGAGGAAAAGAAAAATGCTGAAGAAAAAAGATCACATGAGCAGCCCTGAGGCTCGTTGCATGAGACGGTTATGAAAGGAGGCATATCAAATTAAGGGTCGACATTTCTGGTGATTCTCAGAAATGTACAAAGAAAAAAGGCAGTTGTGGATTTAAACCCTGAATTTAACTTGAATGTGTTCACAGCACTGCGTGAGACAGTCGGTCTGTGACATGTTGATTAGGACAAATTGTTGTTGTTGTGTTGGGTTAGTTAAAAACTCCAATTATTTACATTTACAAACCGATATGAGATTAGAACAATAAAAAATGGTTTGTGTCTAATTCACATTTGACCTGAATGTGACTGAAATGTTGACTTCTGTTGAAGAAGGTTGTGAAGTTTATGCGACTTCTGAAATGTTTCTGATCTTTGTGTTTAAAGCAGACGACAGGCAGCTGAAGTAAAAGAGACAAAAATGTGATGTCATCATAACGCCTCAAAGGTTTCAGCTAAAACAGGAATCAGTTATTAGAAACAAGACACACTCAAAAGGACGTCTCTGACCCTTTAAAGCTCCAAGTGTCCCTTCTTTTTCATACATTTGTTTAAAAAAAATCACTTTTTTGTATTATTCATTAAGATATTGCTATTGTTTGATGTTCATGTAAAACACTGTAATCGCTGCATGTTAACATTTGTTCTTTTGATGGGAGTCTGGTTTTTTGTCAGTGATTTTGTAGCCGCCAACATCCTGTTTTATAATGTGATTTATTGTATTATCAGTGGCAGACACATTAAAACCAGTATCATACTGAAAGGAGCATACGTTTTTAGAACACCTGCAGCAGGTTTCCTTCACATGTTGGAAAAAGAAAAGTTGATCTTTCTTAAACCTTTATTGCCTTTGATTCCAACCAAACAAGTGTTCATGCAAACATTACAACAGCATGTTGTGCTGAGTGCATCTTCTTATACACTCTGCTCAGTTATCAATAACTTTAGTTCCTACGTGTTTTTTTTAATAAAGTTCTTATTTCTTGTACATTTTCTCACAAAACATTTCCCCTTTTCATCCTCAGCACTTGTTAGAGGAGCAGGATTATTCAGCAAGAATGTAAAATATAAAACCTCTAATGAAATGAACCTCGTCCTGTCCTAAATGGATCGTTAGTGCTGGTATTTATTAGAGTTAAAGAGAAGTGCCTTGATTCTTGTGTGATCTCAAGAAATCCAACTTAGCATAAACTGGTTTGCGTCCTCTGTAAAACTGAAAGCAACCAACGATGTCTGATATTTGTCATGTCAAATCAGTAAAAGTGACTGTTTTATGATTCTACAAACTACAGACAACCTCGGTCATTAGTGTTGTGATGTTGTGGTCTAATTTGATGAGCCTGGTTTTGTCCTCCGCTGTGCACCGTCTTCACTGGAGGGGTGGTGGGGCTGGAATAATCCACAGGAACTTCTCTGGAGACTCTAACTTGAATCCTATGAGATCTAATTTAGTCTCTCTCTATGTTGTGTCTTATGAGCAGTTTTTTGTAACGGATTTGTTTTTATTTATTTTATTTGTTTACATTTACACAGTTTGTTAACCAGTTCAGGAGTGAAGAGAAGAGCTATTCAAAAGTTATGTGGTGGTGTAGGTCATAATACAATATAACAACATAACAGAGCTGAAATAATATGATAATGTATTTTGTTTGTTTGTTAAATGAGTCAAAACCCTGTATTTTCCACCTGAGTGGACTACGTGTACATTTTAAAAAAGTACATGTTTAAATGAATGTTTTGTTGCCATGCCTAAATGTAAATAAAAAAAAACTCAGGAAAAAAATGATGTAATTAGTTGGAATGCTGAGTAAGCATTCCAACTATTGTTTTGCTGTTTCTCTTTATTATTCTTCTAACTTCCGCCATTTTTTGGCTCGCTTCTCCTTCCACAATTTTCTGCCGATTTCAACAATTCATATATCAAAACGTTCAGCTCGTTCGGGAATGGTGTGCAATGACTTTTCTTCTTGATATCTTTAATATTTTTTTAGATATTCAGCTTTTTGTCCAACTTTTTGGCCCATTGGAATACATTGAAATCTTTCAAATTCTTCAAATTTTTCAAATAATTCAACTCTTCTTCAAAGTTTAACTACTTCAGCATACTTCAACCTAGAAACTTCATTCAACTTTTAAAAGACTCACAAGACTTTCAACTATTCACGAATGATTCAGCTTGTTGATATCTTTAACCATTCCTGAGATATGACGAGTTAAACTCAAGGAACGTTTCAGAAGTCAGACAAAAAAATCGACAAAAATATAATGAAAGAGATGGGGACCAGAACCTGGATTTTGTGCCAACTAGGTCGATTTGTGAGAGAACCGTTACAGACATGAGACTTACACTTTCTGAAAGCTAACAAAAATCCCTAATCAGAGATGTATAATTTATACATGTGCTGTGAAAACTGTGGGAGCAGGACAACTTTGTTCGGGAGTGAATCGTGAATCTCAAACCTGTCTCCCACTCTAGTGATGTCATCACCGCCCTCTAACTCTCAGCACATTTTGGATTAGGAGAAACATTTTTTTTCAAATGGTCACTACAGTCACTCAGTTTAAAGAACATCAACAAATTATACATTAAAATGTTGGGATTTTTGTCTAGTTTCAGAATATCTGGTTGTTTGGGCCATAGGTAGTATGGCTCGTTCATAAATCACCTCAACGCCAGGAGAAATCCTCCCTTTTTGGGCCGATTTCTCATATTAATCGACCTCATCTGTCTGTCTTTGAACTTTCACTGAACCCTGTTTTTCCATCGTCATATCTCCCTCAAATTTTTACGTAGACACACTGAAATTTAGACAGAACACCCCGAAAGTGTCCTGTCACCCACAAAGTTTAAATTTTTTATTTATGTATTGTCATTTTTGAATAGCAGCTAGTTGTTCGGACAGTGGTACATCCATTTGAAACACAGTGGGCTCAGGTAGACATAGTTAAATTGCATGTCACCTAAGCATGACTCAGCTAAATTGGTGCTTTCTGATTGGCCAGGCTGATTGGTTTATGCTTCTCTCAGTCTGTAATGGATTTTGACTGCATTTGAACACCTTTCTGAACAAAATGTTCCTACTCTCACACCGTTTGTCCTATTTAGACAAGTTATACATCAAAATGTTGGGATTTTTGTCCTTTTTCAGCAGATATGCTACTTAAGGCCATAGGTATTACAGTTTTTAAAGAATCATCTTCTCTTTCAGCAGAAGTCCCTAATTTTATGATCCTTCAGCTCTGTGTTTGACCCTTAAAATGTCTTTATATTCTTCAGTTGAGCTTTAGTTCAGGTTTTTAGATTTTTTTCAGAGGTTTTAAACTTTTGTTTCAGCTAAATTTAACCTTTTTAGCTATTTTAAACTGTAAAAATGAAAAATTAAGATATTTTAAGCCCTTGAACTCAAATTAAACTACTTTCATCTTCTTAAACCTGTAACTTTCATCAGCTGCTCACACTTTTACTGCACGTGAGCACCTTTTTGAACTAAATGTCCCTACGCTCACACCGTTTGTCCGATTTAGACAAGTTATATATCAAAACGTTGAGATTATTGCCCTCTTTCAACAGAACTCCTTGATTTTCTGACTCCTTAAGGTGTTTCTGTGTTTGACCTACATTCATTAAACTGTCTTTAAACTCTTTAGCCTCGCTTAAGTTCAGCTTTTTAGATATTTTAACAATTTCTTTAAGCTAAATTCAACATATTTCAGCTAATTCAAAGAAGTACAATACAAAATTAAGATATTTTAAGGCTTTCAACTCAAATTAAACTACTTTCAACCTCCTTATATTTTAACTAATATTCTAACATTCTGCTTGACCTTAAAGACTTTCTTACACTGTACTGTTTAGCTAATCTTATAATATTTATTCTACTATATTTTTACCTTTTCTGCTGGTGTAAACTTTTTTGCAAGTTATTGCCTTTTGCTATTTTCTTCTTTTGCTAACCATAATTTCAACAATTCAGGTATTTTCAACAAATTTATTCAAATTTAACAACTTTAAGCTACATTAAACTTAAACAAATCTAAATTTTCAGCAAATATTTAAACTTTAGCTAAATTTGCACTCATTTGAGCTTCTTTCAGCTGGTTTTGGACAATTCAGCATTCCAACTTTGCATTTGTGCAACAAATGCATCTTTTCTAGTTTGTCATAATTCATGCATGGAAAAGAGACAATAGACCTATGTTTTTTTTTTTATATCTCGGTCATGAAAATGTCATGGTTTGTGTTGAAATTAAACTTTTAGCTGCCTGCACTATACCTGATGTGAAAATGAATGAGGGAGAGTGGAGAGAGAGACCGTGATTCAGGAGCAGGTGTGGGTGGTGTGTCTCCGTATGCCAGTGAGACAGAATTACTTTAGATTGGATAACTTCTAAATTCACATCTGTGCAGAATCAGAAAACATGTCATTGACCCAAGATCATAATGAAGAGAGCACATGAGCTGTATCCAATGATGTAATGTACATTTTAATTTTATAATAAAATAGAAAAGAATATTATTTTATTAGTCCCTCAAATGAGAAATTGTCAGTGCACAGCAGCAAAATTAAACACAAGAAACACACACGACAGAGCAGTTATAAAAATATGGATAAACAAATAAAAAGTGTATATTGGAAAACTACAGATCAGTGAATAGATGTAAGACTGGTGTTTTGGGGGTCTAATATTTACAAAAACACAGTCCACATTTTTAGATAAATTCTGATGATTGCTTTGGTTTGACGTGTTTTTGTATTGCTTTTATTTTTTACTTCGGCTTTGCACCACACATTTTAACACTCAACAAACACAGTGACCCAAAGTGGATTGGATAGGTTTCATCTGGCTCCTGTAATCCTCCTGCAACATTAAGTCAGCTTTTCTTCAACACAACTTTCAGATCCACCATGATGAAGATCTATTTTACAGTGGTGTGAAAAACTATGTATTTGCCCCTTCCTGATTTCTTATTCTTTTGCATGATTGTCTCACAAAATGTTTCTGATCATCAAACACATTTAACTATTAGTCAAAGATAACACAAGTAAACACAAAATGCAGTTTTTAAATGATGGTTTTTAATATTTAGGGAGAAAAAAAAATCCAAACCTACATGGCCCTGTGTGAAAAAGTGATTTCAGGCAAACAGTGACAAACAGGCAAAAGAATAAGAAATCAGGAAGGGGGCAAATAGTTTTTCACACCACTGTAGATCAGTGTTCTAATGGAACTGACTGTGGACATGATGTGGATCTGTTACTTGATTGTAATTAAAGCTAACACACTAAAAGAGCAAAAACGTGTGACTGTGTGATTTGTAGGGAGCAGCATGTTTATAATCAAGCAGGTTTTGATTCCATCTTTGATTTTGTCACAGCACAGCTTTGTTTACAATTGTCAAATCATCAGTAAAAACCTTGTTCACATACATCACATTTAAATATTGACCATTGTTTTAGCCTCAGCCTTTCTGTACTTTAAACATTTTATAGAAAGGAAAAGACTCATTTACCTAGAGTGACCTTCTCAATGAAACACTGAGTTTGGATGGATCACCATCAGTTGTGTTTGAGAAGCACAATTTGAAACCTATGAGCCCTGAGAGATTCAGAGCTACTTTTACAAGATCCTGAGCATCTTTTTTTGGAAGGTTCTGAGACATGGTGGAGGGTATTTTCTGTGGTCAAGATATGTTCCAGAAGAGGGCATTGTGCACATTAGGTATATTGTATAATTAAGGATGTTGATCATCTCAGACCTAAAGGAATATGAACTTTTCTCTCATTTGGTTGCAAATCATCTTAAAATGGAATTGAGTAAATCATTATTTATACTACAAACTGTTTTTATAAATAGCAGATTTATCCACAGGAACTTTAGCTTGGTTTTGGGTTTATTATATTACCATTACTTGATTAGTTAATGGCCTTTTTATATTTTTAGATTTCTGTAAAACCTTTGATTCTGTTGAACATTCCTTTATAATCAGGACTTTAGAATATTTTAGCTTTGGGTCGAATTTAATAAACTTAATGGAAATTGTGTATAATAGCATAACCAGCTCTTTTGCTCCAGGCACATGTAGAGGATTTAACATTAAACGGAAGCTTCAACAAGGTTGCCCCTGTTCTCCCTTGTTATTCATTTTAGTTGCTGAAACACTAACCATCTATTTTAAAAAATAGCCCTGATATAGAGCAGATTAATCATGCAATGTAATCTGGTTCACATCACTCAGTTTGCAGATGATACAACTGTCTTCTTTTAAAATGCAGAACAAATCATATTAATTATTTAAAAAAGGTAAAGAAACTTGCAGCAGCTTCAAGGTGCATTTGAAATTAAATACATGTGAAATTATTCCAATACATAATCCCCCTTCTGCCAATCTGAATATAGTCATATTATATAGGTAGAAGAGATGCTGTTAAATCCTTCTCTTACGGATGTTTAACCCTTCCGCGTTCCTAACACAGGGGTCACGATGCCCCCACCTCCACCGAGCAGGCGTGTGCATAGCCTATTGGTACACACACAGTTGGCAGAAGTGTACTGTGTATAACAGCAGTATATATATATATACTGGGGTCGGGGTGCGTTGGACCCCACGTTCCGGCCGTTAGCTTGGTTTTGGGTTTATTATATTACCATTACTTGATTAGTTAATGGCCTTTTTATATTTTTAGATTTCTGTAAAACCTTTGATTCTGTTGAACATTCCTTTATAATCAGGACTTTAGAATATTTTAGCTTTGGGTCGAATTTAATAAACTTAATGGAAATTGTGTATAATAGCATAACCAGCTCTTTTGCTCCAGGCACATGTAGAGGATTTAACATTAAACGGAAGCTTCAACAAGGTTGCCCCTGTTCTCCCTTGTTATTCATTTTAGTTGCTGAAACACTAACCATCTATTTTAAAAAATAGCCCTGATATAGAGCAGATTAATCATGCAATGTAATCTGGTTCACATCACTCAGTTTGCAGATGATACAACTGTCTTCTTTTAAAATGCAGAACAAATCATATTAATTATTTAAAAAAGGTAAAGAAACTTGCAGCAGCTTCAAGGTGCATTTGAAATTAAATACATGTGAAATTATTCCAATACATAATCCCCCTTCTGCCAATCTGAATATAGTCATATTATA
>SSNR01000043.1:1226404-1257726 GCA_006937965.1 Callopanchax toddi | reverse complement strand
CACACACACACACACACACACACACACACACACACACACACACACACACACACACACACACACACCTCTGTCAGTCTCTGTCTGTCTGTCTCTGTCAGTTAGTCTCTATCTGTCAGTCTCTGTCAGTCAGTCTCTGTCTGTCAGTCTCTGTCTGTCTGTCTGTCTGTCTGTCTGTCTGTCTCTCTCTCTCTGTGTGTCTCACCTGCCTAAAGTTGCAGCTACGTGTAAGGTGTCGTCTCTCTCTCTCTCTCTCTCACCCCCACCCTCCCACACACAGGACGGTGTCCCTTCAGGCAGTACATCCCGACCAAACCCGGAAAATACGGCGTCAAGCTTTGGGTGGCCTGCGACGCCAGGTCCAGCTACGCTTGGAGGATGAGCATTTACCTAGGGAGGGAAGGCGTGGGCGCTCCTGGGGCTGCTGCTGCTTCCTCCTCCCGAACCGAACCTGTATCTGAGGAACAGGAGGGGGACCTGGGCCTCGCGGCCGGGGTCGTCCTCGAGGTCACCAGGGGACTCTCGGGGCGCAACGTCACCTGCGACAACTTCTTCACCTCCTACCGGCTGGCCGAGCGCCTGCTCGCCCGCCGCGGCAACACTTTGGTAGGGACCGTGCGCAAAAACAAACCCGAGCTCCCGCCTGTGATCTCGGACTTCGCGGGGCGAGCCGCCCTCTCCACGGTCTCGGCCTACACCTCGGTGGCCGCGCTGGTGTCTTACACGCCCAAGAGGAACAGGAACGTGATCCTGATGAGCACGCTTCACCGCCGGGGCGTGAGCGTCGCCCCCGACCGGCAGGACCGCAAGCCGAGTGTCCTACTCCACTACAACGAAAACAAAGGAGGCGTGGACAACCTCGACAAGCTCCTGGCCGCCTACGGCTGCCGCAGGGCCACGAGACGGTGGACCGTCGCGCTGTTTCACAACCTGATTGACGTCTCGGCCTACAACGCCTTCGTGCTGTGGAGGGAGACGCACCCCGAGTGGATGCCCCGCGCCAGGCACAAGAGGAGGCTGTTCCTCGAATGGCTCGGGGAGGCGCTGGTGGCCCCGCTGGTCGAACGCAGAAAGCGGCCGCCTCGCTGTCCCTTCTCGGCCCGGTTGGCCAGAGACATTCGGGACAGGAGGGCGCGGACGGCCGCTGAGGCGCCCGGCCGCGTCGGGAGGGGGAGGAGGGCAGTAGGGGGTGAAGCCCGTAGCGGCAGCGGTAGTAGTAGTAGTAGTAGTAGTAGCAGTAGTAGTAGTAGTAGTAGTAGCAGTAGTAGTAGTAGTAGTAGTAGCAGCAGCAGCAGTGTTAGTGCTAGGAGGAGGACAAACAGGAGAAGGTGTCAACTGTGCCCTAGAAAGAACGATAGAAAGACCAGCTCTTCGTGTTGCGTCTGCGGAAAGTTTGTCTGCGGATTTTGCTCGAAGACGTGCTGCCGTGTGTGTCTTGGCCGGATGGTGGTCCCGCGACGCGGTGGAGGCGGGCAGGAGGAAGGGGGCCACGAGGAAGTGGAGGTGGACTCGGAGATTGACTCCGATTGACGGTCCCAAGCTGTGTGCCTGTGTGTGTGTGTGTGTGTGTGTGCGCGCGCGTGCGTGCGTGTGTGTGTGTGTGTGTGTGTGTGTGTGTGTGTGTGTGGACGGGGGGTGGGTGGGGGGTGGGATGACCTGTCCTCCTGTCTGGAATTTCCAGGAGTGCGGGAGGGTTAAATGTTACTGAGTTTGATTCTGAGTGATTGTAATGAGCATCTGGATTAGCAATGTCCTACTCCTATTGGACATACAAATCTGTCCCTGATAAAAAGCATCATCACAATACTCCACTGCCTGCATACCATTCAGTAAAAATGTAGACTTCATAAAGCTACCCATGAAAATGTGCCCTAATGCACTTTTACACCTAGACAGATGCTAAACTGCACTGAGAACAAGCCAGATGACCATTGGAAAAAGTGGTATCAATAATTCCCCAAAATATATTGAATTTCAATTATCTGAAATAAGGAAGGAGAATCATTTTTTAAATTTTGTATATTTTTGTTTTACTAATTGTTGTTTGCATAGCATTTTAGCTTTAGACAGGCTGTCTTTACATACAAGTTCCAGATGTGATTTCTTCAGCAAATCAGTTTTTAATACATACAGTAAGGAATTCATTATAAAGGATTCTTTGAAGAAGCCAAAATATTTTCGAATGTCCTGCATAAAATAAATAGATGTTATCAGTTTCAGACAAGTTAAAAATAACGAATAAACAAATAAATACATTAGAATACATTTTTATCAAATACATTAATACTGATTAATGTATCTAATACAATACATTATAGTAGTAATAGTAATACAAGCTAAGTTGGCTATTGTTTTTAAGTAAAGAGAACGGCTTCTTAATTTGTAGAATAAAAATGCAGAAATATAAGAATTTCTTTCTTTCTTTTTGGTAAAATCTATTTTCTAGTGAGGAAGGAGGAAATCAGTTTCCTCTTTTCCACTTAGAGGACGAGGCGAAGACTTTCAAAGTAAAATATTTGAAACGTCTCTTTCATTTAAATAATGAGCACCATGCAAAACACGTTTCCAAAACACACATTGGGTTAAAAGGGAGATACATTAAGCATCATTAAAACAAATAAGTTACAGTATCTTACTTAAAACATGAACCTAATGAAAGTAAGTTATTTTATTTTGAAAGCACTAACCGGAAACTATTTTTCATATGACTTGACTCCTTTTTGCCTTGCTGATGACAGGAGGAAAACAACACAGGCCATGTAAAACCACATTCGTTTACTACATAGTACACGTAACAGGAGCTTGTTCCCTGGTGAAAAACGGTGAATAACGTGGTAAGCTTCTGGACAGACTGACACGCTGAATCTGTCGATATTGTCATCAAACAGGGCATTGTTTACAGCTGTTTAGCTCGCTAGCATTAGCTAGTTGTTGACATATTTGAAGTGCATCAGTTTGCTTTTTTCTGTTGCTGGTATGTATCTGAAGCTCATTATGTCATCATGTTTATCATGTTTGTGGAGTATAACTGTGGCTTTCGCTCTGTAGAGAAATACAGGCAACAATAAGCCTGATAAGGGGTCATAACTGATGTTTGCTTCACAGTGTCAGGAAATTTCACACTTAAACTCACTTGCCTTCTTTTAAAGAAAAAATCAAATAAAATGATAAATTCATGTCATAAAATATGATAATTAAGTATTCATTATAATGTTTGAATATAACTTTCTGCAGAAATAATATGCAAACAGTCTTAAATGTATTTTTTCCCCATTTATTTAAGGTAAATAATTCTTACATAATGTTTATGTAAGGATGCAGGGGTATATAGAACTTCATTATTTAACAGACAGTTAAGATGGAAATACAAATAAACTAATTATCAACGAAATTGACAGTGTTTTTCTCACCAGTACTTCATTAAAAAGTTGTCTTGTGTTATAAGCATGCCTAGTGCCCCAAAGTAGTGTTTAACTGACTGAGAGCAGAGTAGATTTTATTTATTACTAACATTGTTTTTTTTTTTTGCATCTAATGAATTTAGACAGATGGGTTTTTAAGTCAATCTCTTTGGGATTTTATTGTTGTTAAACAGAACTTGGATCCTAAAGAGTAGCTCAGGATCTGAATCCATTATTCAGTTATCACACAGATACATTAGCTTCCGTTAAAAGGCAGGAAGGCATTTCTTCCAGTGTTGTTTCATAAGAAGAAGAGAAGGGAATTTCCTCAGGTTGTGTGTGACTAATGTGTTTTGTTCCTCTTAGATGTAGCCAGTAAGATGGAGTATGATGAGAAACTTGCACTTTTCCGTCAGACCCGCCTCAACCCCTTTGATCGTGGAGAGGAAGAAGATCATCCTCAAGGAGGCAAGATGCCCCCGCAGCATGGTAAAATTAAAGGCAATATTACATGTGTAAAATGAGCTGAACTTTAATGAAATGCAACATTAGATTTGTATTCTCCTCATTTTACTCTTTAACAGACATGCACAGGAAAAGATATCCTTACTGATTTATTATAATCAGAGAAGTTAAGATCATTTCATGATGCTAGAAACATATTTAAATTACTTTGGGGCGAAAGAAGTTAATAAAACTTACATGCTTTTTTATAAGAATAACTGGTGACAGTTGAGGGTGTTCATTAGTGGCTCAGTCTTCTCATGAAAAATGGAGTTAGGCTCACCATACCTAACTAAATCATAAAGTCATCAATCAGTTAAAGATATTCAAGAAAAAATAGGAAATAATATGTGTATGCTTTTTAAGATTGTAAGAAGATTTCAGGAGTTTAAATCTCCTAAAACGTTTGGCTTTCAAACGTCCCGGTGGCAGTGGTCAAACTAGTGTAACAAACGGAAATGGAGTATTCTTAAGTTTCCAAACAAATAAATATTAATAATAAATAATCACTAGAACTGGTTAGCGTTGTCTCAGTACACTAGAACTGATCAGTTAGCACGCTGAAAAATAATTTGTATATTTGTGTCTTTTAAAATAAATTGGAAACCAGTCCTTCCAGTGTTCTTAAAATGTGGTTTGAATGGCCTCAGTTTGAGATAATATTTAATATTTTTCAAGTTTAAAACAAGATGACCATATTCACTGTAAAAACCTGTTTTAATTTTCTAATCATTGTTCATTTATTTTACTGCTCCTTTTAATGCTTAAACTCGTGTTCACACATTTATTAAGTCCTCATAAGACCCCTGTTGATTGTTTATTCTCTTTGTATCTCATTCATATCAGGAAATATGAATGAGATCTCATTTGTCATAGTTGTGGAGTCTGCTGCCCGGCATAATTAGATTAGAAATGACTGCCTTTCATCTCTGAATGAGATGCTTTGGTCTTTCTCTTATTTATTCAGCCTTAATCAATTAAAATGTGACAAACTGTATGAATGATGAAAGAAAGTCAGTTAACTGTAGTAGTTGTTAAAATGTACTTGAATCTGTTCTGTCAAGCGAAAGAAAAAAAATACTCAGTTTAAAGGTAGCTGTTAGCATTACTAAATGGAGAATACAGTCAAAATGTAAATTTATTGTTGTTAAAATCATGTTGTAGGTAGATATTTTTAGTTATATTAGGAGAGTTTTTGTGATGCCAGGGCATCTGCTTTTGTTTATCTCACTTATTAGTAGATGTAAAGTTGTTCCCATTCTCACGGGGCATTTTTCTTTAAAGTTACTTTAAGAGTTGTTTACTCAAGTGAAACCTTTTAATGTTGAATGAACCCGACAACCTAAAAATACGTAACAATGGACTGTTGTGATCAACTCCAAGCTTATGAAACAAGAAGTAGCAAGTGCTGTAGCTAATCCAGAGCAAATGAAACACAAAAGCATCAGTAACACTTCCTTTATTTTAGGATTTGGCCATTAGAGAGTTTTTCAGCTTGATTACAATCATTTTTACAAGCGAGGCGCACACGCACACACGTCAGTGGCTTTGATTCTCCGGTTTTCATCTGACTGGCAGAATTAACATGCTTTGTTCTGATGTGTACGCAGGTAACTACAGCATTAATCTACACTTTATTGGCCTGTTTAATTTTAAAGGGATAAAGGAAGTTATGTTAACATTTTAATTTTTGTTTATTTGTGCTTTTGTTTTTCGAATTCACAGTTCAGTTTGATCAAATTTTGCTTAATACATTTTTTGTCTTTTATATTGTTTTGACATTACATGTGTCAGAATTTTGTTTCCAGTTTGTATCACTGAGCTGAATCACTAAAACTTACTGCATACAGTCAAACTAGATCCACAGATGATGTGGAATTTCTTCAATTAGTTGTTAAAGTTGGTGTTTACATAAAAGTGGTCCAACTAAAGGACCTAAATGTGTAAAACAAAAAAAAAAAAAACAACCCTCTAATATTTCAAATTTCCTTAATACCGGTGATCACCATATTTTTATGCCATTGTACCGGCGTGTCTCATTAACTAGCCTGGTTACTCATTACTAGAGCTCATAGTTCAGTTATGGGTTTGTCAGTTTTTTATTGTGTGCCTTTTTCAGACTCTGCCGGTGCTGTTCTGAGCTACTGTTGTCATGTGACTCTAAACAGTGTGGTTCATACTGAACCCTGTTTGTTTAGAGGAGGAACCTTAAGTCACATTTCTCTCTTTTTAGAAGCAAAACCTGAACTGTTTCCTGGGACCAAAACCCACAGTTCAGATCGCACCATGGACCTCGGTCTAGCTGAGGACCATTTCTCAAGACCTGTGGTGAGTAACTCACGTTGTCTGCTGTTATTTAATCAGATTGCCTGTACTGTGCTTTTATTTTAAATGAAAAAATTCAATTCCATTATTACAGGGTTCTTTTGTGGCATCAGACATAGAACAGCTGAAACAGGCAATAGAGGAATGTAAGAAGCTGATCTTGGAGCTGCCAGAACATTCAGAGAGACAAAAGGACACTGTGGTGAAGCTGATCCACCTTCGCCTCAAACTGCAGGAACTTAAGGTGAGGACTGAGCTCAGGGTGCAGCCTGGAGCTGTGCACATGAAAAATCAGTCAATAAAAAATATATAATAAAACAGGAAATGAACAAATGAATCAATATCTTGTTTTTAGCTGCACTTCTAAATTAGCATATGCAAAAGTACAACTTACTATTAAAAAGGGCTGAAGGCTTAGTTTCAACTCAAATTTAGGCTTTTATTAGTTGTAATTTTAGCATTTTAAGAGAACACATTTTTAGAATCTGGTATGAAAATTTCTTTACAGAACACGTTATATCTGTTAGTTTGAAGAATTCTTAAAACAGTAATGTAGGTGTATGACTTGTAATCCTGGGTGTGTGTTTCTGTGTGTGTCCTTGTTTCAGCCTGTGTTGTACTTGTGTATTCATTACTGAGCTGTTTCTCCACCTTTAAAATATGATTTAATTGATTAACACTTCCTGAATTTATGCTGTCACTTTGTTCCATTTGTTGATGTAAACTAAAAGAAATTTTCACAGCAAAGTAATACACAACAAAAACTTTATTCTGAGACTGCAAGGTTTATAATATAATGATATTACATTATTAAAGCAAACCCAGTTATGTAGTTTGAGATTTAACATGAATCAATGTTCCAAATAAGTGTTTAAATGTTGACTTTATGGGTAAGATTTAAACTTTTTTGTGCATTTTTTTTCTTCAAAAGGACCCGGAGGAAGATGAGCCTAATCTGAGAGTCATCCTGGAGCATCGCTTTTCAAAAGAGAAGAGTAAGAGCGTTAAACAGACTTGTGACAAGTGCAGTGCCATCATTTGGGGTCTTATCCAGACCTGGTACACCTGCACAGGTGAGACACACTGGACACTTTGGGCTCTGCTCAATGAAAGCAGGTTTACCAAACTGATATTTGATATGAATTATTGTTGAAACGTGTTATAACTACATACAATCCATGCTTTTAAACTCCTTTTTAGACATTTGTTTATATACCTTTGCTCTCTCAGCGCTTCACATGCTTTCAGTTGTGCAGCAAAAATAAACCCTAAAATTGGCATTTTAATTACCTGTTAAAACCTTTTTTTAATTAATATTCTTGACCAGCGTGTTTTGGCATTATGTCTTTGTTGTCCAGGATGCTATTATCGTTGCCATAGTAAATGTATGAACCTGATCACAAAGCCCTGCGTGAGGTCAAAGGTGAGCCACCAGTCGGAGTACGAACTCAGCATCTGCCCAGAAATAGGACTCGATCGACAAGACTACCGCTGTGCAGAATGTCGGACGCCTATTTCACTGAGTAAGTACAAATGATCAATGTTAGGAAGGTTTAATGAAAAATATCATTTTCCATTTCAGAGATGTTACATATCAGTTAGTACTGCTATTTGTGTCCTGTAACCAGAATAACACACATGAGCATCTGACTGAACTGTGTACAGTTGAGATGGGTGCTTTACTTCTTCTTCCCTTGTTGTTTTACTGTAATGTGTCACATTTGTTTTTAAGGGGGTGTACCGACTGAGGCCAGACAGTGTGACTATACAGGCCAGTACTACTGCAGCACGTGTCACTGGAACGACACCGCTGTCGTCCCAGCTCGTGTCATCCACAACTGGGAGTTTGAACCACGCAAGGTATATGCACAAAACTACACACTGCATGTAGAAAAGTTTCATATCGGTGTGTGGATTCATCAACAGTTTGTTTTATTTTAACAACATATTTCTGTTCATGTTTTTATTTTCTCTAAAAGCTGTGAACATGTGATCTGTGTTATTATCAGATAAAGACGTTCAGCGTAGTTCAGTTCATCAAAGTTAGCTTAAACAGTCAAACTAAATAAAGGGATTTGACAGTTATAATAAGAAAAACTTCAACGATTAAATAATCAAACGTCCTCCAAAAGTAATTCAGCTGTAATACAGTTGTGTCTCCTACTTTTATGGTATAATTAGGTTAACTTTTATTTATGCAGCCTTGTAAACAGAGACAACAGAACATGTTAAGCCCTATTCAGTGGTGTTACTGTTTACACGACAATAAGATTAAAATCTACAGTAAATCGTTTCTCCTGCTGAGCAGATCACACCATCTTTTAAAGTTCAAACAGCACCACACATTAGATAACTAATAAAATAACACAGCTTGACCAGTAAATACACTTGGATGTGACACATAACTTCATAATTCCACTTTTCAAACCCATTAGTTATTTAATAACAGATTTCCAGTATGTTAAGTTTAATATTCTGGCTAAATGTCAATACAATTAATTTAACTCATTAAATAGATAGTTATAACCAAAATGCTTCAAAGTGGACAAGTTAGCCTTAAAGGTTGTGCACAACTTTTCTTTTCACTTGCTCCTGCTCCAGTTAGGTTTCAAATTAAGCTGCATTGCATTGTGGGCTTTATTTATTGCAAAATGCTGATGACCGTGATCATGAAGCATCCACCAAAACAGCTTGTACAACTCATTATTATTCATTAAGTAGTCAAATGGACTTTCTATTTAAAAATCATTTCATGTGGATCTTGTCTTAGTTTACTGAAAAACCATTGTTTTCATGTTTTTTCTGATTATTATTGGTCACTCTGAGCCTTTCATGCAGGCTGAACATGAAAACAGTCTTCTACATGTATCTTCAGTGTTAGCTTCTTAAAGAAAATAGAGGTTGAAACGCTAGGATTTAAAAAACTTTGCAGATCTACGTCACAACGCGAATTTGCATTCATGGTCTTGCCCATCTTGGCTAGCGCCGCCCCACAGGCAGGCCCGGATAAATGCACAGACTAAATATGGCTTGAGCCTAGGGGCCTCGTGTGGTCTGGGAGCCACATTGACCAGAAAAAATATATTATTTTATTTAAATTTACATGCAAGAATATTCTTAAAGTGAATTGTCCCACAAAATTGTACGCGACACAGATTGTTTGCGATCTTGACTCACGTTACGTGACACATAATGTTCATGTTCACGTAATGTGGCATAGAGGTATAAGAAACTGTCCCTCACATGGGAGACCCGGGTTCGAGTCCCAGGCCGGGCAAATGTCAGTTTTTAAATTTTTCTATAATAGTGAAGGGGGTGTTTTTTGGACCAAGGAGGAGAAAGCCTTTAGGAGCAGCTGTTGGATAAGTTCGTAACATATTTTTGCTGCAATATTAGTAGTTTATTCTGAGGTTTTTGTGGTTAGCCACACATGCTAATGTTAACATAACAACCCTCACGTCCTACGATCTGCTGTAGAAAAACGTAAGGCCAATCAGAAGCGAGGGGTGTGCATATCATTAATAATGAGGAATCCTGCTGTTTCAAGCAGACTTCTGCATCAGAGAATAGAAGCATCATAGCTTTTTTCTTTATAAAAATGACTCATAAGGCATTGATTTACACTAGAGAACACTGCAAATGTATTAAATAAACGAGTAAACCACACCTTTAAAAGATGTTCTGATGAGGACAGAAAGCAGGAAATGGGTTCCTGTGATTTCCTCTCCCACCACTGACTGAGACTCAGATCCAGCTGTGATATACAGTAATTTAATCACACCGAGGCACTGAATAAATGTTGAGTTCTATAATCATCAACTTAAGTTTCATTAGGAGGAATACTGCACAAACTGTAAAAACATGATGCCAATAGTTCTAAAAAGTCTTTGAGGTTTGAGAAAAAAAAAATCTAGTGATGTGAGATCTGACAAAAAAATAAATAAAAATCACAATTTACCTGATAAAGTATGATCCAAGATTCAGGGTCCAGATAACATCATATTATTGCTGCAATAAATAATAGATCTTTTAAATGGTACATCAGTATATCTTTCTATGTGCACGAAATGCAAAATAAATAAATAAATCTGCAGAATAACTTTCATTTCACTACTATCTATAATTATTCAGATGCTACACATTTCACAAGTTCTTCTCATTTGTTTGTGCATCACTTCTTCAAGGAGCTACGGTATGACACGGCAACACCAGGAGAGACAACTGTTTAGATCGTCTTATTTTATTATTGTTTTCAATCAATAGATTATTGTTTTACATAAAGGGCAGTTATTGACCTATCAGTATTTTCTCCTACTCCTTTTGTTTACCTACCCAGTTTAAATAACTTATCAAAGTTTTCCTTCAGTGACTGTGTGTAAGCTTGTGTTTGTCAACATTGTGGCTGTTTTCCAGGTTTGTCGCTCCTCGTTGCGTTATTTGGCGCTCATGATGTCACGGCCGGTGCTGAAGCTGAAAGAAATCAACCCGCTGCTGTTCAACTTTGTGGAGGAACTGGTTGAGATCAGGGTGAGTAGCACCACTGAGTAAAGACTCTCTAGTCTAAAAGGTGTAGAGTTTGAAGTAAAGATATTCACATGATTGGTTAGAGATTTGGTTATGATTTTATTCTGAATGAGGAGTATTTATGTTTGAAGTACCGTATTAAATCCAGGCAGGAAACAACTAAACTGTAGCTCTTTGCATTGAGAGTTTTACTGTGTTTGTGTTTCTGCATTTTGTGTTTTACACAGAAACTTCGTCAAGATATTCTGTTGATGAAACCCTACTTTTTAACTTGCAAGGAGGCGATGGAAGCTCGATTACTACTTCAAGTCAGTAACTATTTATGTTTTCTACTTACCAAAAGTTAAAGTTTGCCATCTGCTCTTTTAAAGTCTGACAATGAAAAACATCACTGCCACCATGTGGTGAAAAAGAAAAGCTCAAACTCAAACAGATTCTTGTTTAGAATCAGCAACATCTGGAGGTTTTTCATTCAAATGAAATGTACTTTAATATACCCATGAAGATTTTGTATTGAGCTACAAAGTGTTACGGGATAGCATAGTTTATATAAACCATAAGAACTTAAAACATCAAAAAAGTACATTCCTTTAGACAGTTACATAAGAATGAAACTCCAAAAAGCTTGAAAACATAAGGAAAAAAACAAACACTAGAATAAAAGATAAGAATCAGTGGTTTTTGACAAATTATTGTTTTCTTTTAGTAGAACGATAGACTTAGGAACAAATCAAAGTTTTAGGAAGTTAATTTTTATTCTTTTAGTACTTGTTGATATTTAACATACCTTATTTTGTTGAAAAATATATAAAGGAAAAAACTTACTGAGTGCTTCTTTATAGAATTATTGGAAAAGTTATATCTTGTTGTGTATTTACGATAATTACTGCTGTTGTATTTTTATAAAATATTTTCCCCTGTTTGTACTCCCCAGCTACAAGATCGACAGCACTTTGTAGAGAATGACGATATGTACTCACTACAGGACCTGATTGACATCTCTAGCGGCAGACTCAGCTGTTCTCTTACTGAGATCCACACAACATTTGCTAAACACATCAAACTCGACTGTGAGGTGAGTTCATAAAATCTGTTAAGCATTTGATGAATGTATTTATAATTTTCATGGTTAGAATTGTCCCAAGAACCAGCTGATTGCATTGAAATGTCACTTCATTGCCAAATTGATTTAATTTGGAAGTGCAACCTTTGATTTGCTTTTTTGCTGACCTTATGACCTTAAGTAGCAGAAGGGGTTGTTAATCAGCTGTTTTGGTGTTAATGAAACCAGCTGATTATGTGGCAAGAGTATGCATACAGTTTGAATACAGAATCCAATAGACATCATGTTTAGGTCCGTCCAACGCCATCAGGTTGCACCTCAGCCTGTCCAGGAGCTCAGTGATGCCATGGTCAGGATCTAGGAGGAGATACCCCAGGACACCATCCGTCATCTCATAACTAGCATGTCTCGATGTTGTCAGGAGTGTATACTGAAGTAGCAAGGAGGGTGGACACCACACAAACTACAGAGAACCCATCTGAGTTGCTGCAATGCCATTTCAGCTGACAGGACTAGCCTGCTGCATCAGATTTACAGTTTAAAGTTCTTGGTGACTTTAAATCAATCCTCTGTAGGTTGATAATTTTAATCAAATGATGCAGCGCTCTTTTGTTCCCAGCACATTAACCAGTCCATATCAGTATGGCGATCCAGCATGTTTTTAGAGAAGATAGAATAAAGCCAGCAGTGAGGAAATGGGGTCAGTTTGTCCTCCAGCAGTCTAAAGGCTGGTTCACACGGCAGGATTTTCAAATTGTCGGCCGATTTTAAATCATAAGAGACCACACACGTGGCGAGAAATGTTCCTTTAAAAATCGCAGACACTTACCGTCCTGATCCTACAGTGTGTGGTGGGATCACACACGAACCGATTTTACACACAAACATTCCCAGGTCAGACGTGAAATCTCGCAGAACTTCACGAGATCAAACATGACTTCGTAGTAAACAAACGTGAAAGCTTTTATTTTTATTAAAACAATGAACGGGAGGTGTTTTGGGCATGTCCTGCCGGCAGGAGGCCCCCGGTCGACCCAGGACAATCTGGAGGAAATACATCTCCAGGTTGTCCGGGGAACGCCTGGGCGTCCCAGCTGACGAGCTTTTGGATTTGACCAGGGAGAGGATGTCTGGGATGCCCGGCTGCCCCCGCGACCCGGACCCGGATAAGGGGAGGAAGGCGAGGTGAGGACAATGAACTTGTGACAGTTTTAAAAAAATCCGAGCAGCTGTTTTGATTTGTTTTGAGATTCATTTCGCTCCGCACAGCAGAGTCTGTCAACCTGCTCTCTGATTGGCTACACGTCGATCTCCACAGGCAGATTCTCGGGGGTCACCACACACGCTGCGATGTCGGGTCTAGACAATCCAACATGTTCGATTTCACAGATTTGCGATCGGAGCGGTTCTGACGGCGTTCCGAGCGGACCAGAGAACTCTTAACCCACCACACACGAGAGGAATATCTGATAAGATTATCTTTAACAATCAGGCATGTCTTTAAGATTGTTGGAGGAGGAGAATCGGGGAAAAATCGGGTTAAAAATCCTGCCGTGTGAACCGGCCTTAAGCCTATTATGGCATAACTAAAGGGATAGTTTGGGATGACCCAAGCTAACCTTAGCTCTAACTTAAGCTTAGTCTCTGTGTCTGGCTAACAGATGGAAGCTGGTTCAACAAAAGAAGAGCCTGATAAGTTATCGGGCTCCTCTTTTAGTTATCAGTGATAACTAAAGCTCTGCCTTCAATTCTACTTTTAGAAACTCTACGAACCACAAGTGAACCTGCAGAGTGAAGTTCTCTGTTAGAGACGTATGGAACAAGATGATCTCTGATTTAGGATAGAGCTTGATGTTTGAGTGCTTTGTAAGTTAGAAGCACAACTTTAAATTGCAGTAATCAAGTCTGGATGTTGTGAATACATGGACTAGTTTCTCTGCAACACTTTGGGTTAGGATGATCTTAATTTTATTGGTATCCAATACCATTCTATCTTTACCAAATAAATAACTATGAATGATAATAGATAGCAGCTGCAAACGACACCTGACATGATTTTTTTTTTGCTCTTTTTTCCATGCTTCCTGATCGTGCGTGAAAACAAAGCGTTGTCAAGCCAAAGGATTTGTCTGTGAGCTTTGTAAGGAAGGAGACATCTTGTTCCCATTTGACAGTCATACCTCTGTGTGCCAGGACTGTTCCGCTGTGTTTCACAGGTAAGTCACCTCCAACCAATCATTCGTAAAGGATACTTTGGCCATTTTGAAGTGTGTTTCTGTGTAAAAGTCATAAATAATCAGTATCTAACACAAAATTAGTGGACATTTTACTGAATTATACCAGTTTGGGGAAGTTATATTATAGACTGACAAGCTAATGACTAGTTTAATTGTAGCAAAGACAAAAGTGTATTTCTGCTTATTTAAAACAACTTGATTTCATGTTACATTATTATTTTGTAAATAACCACAGAATTCCATGTAAATATGTAATGTGAAATTAACAGTGGTTTAAAGGTTCATAAAATAACATTTGCGTGAATCACTGTACCTGCCACTTATCTAAATGTAGGCTCACTAAAAAGAAATGTTTAAAAAATGTCCTCCTCAATATTCTTTTGCCCTGGGATAAAATTTTCACATAAAGAAAGAAGAGCATTACAAAAATGGACATCATTAACATGTACAGTATATGTTGTGTTTCTTTAGAGATTGTTACTACGACAACTCCACAACGTGTCCGCGATGTGCTCGAATGACTGAGCGTAAACAGGATGAGGTGCCGGATCAGAAAGAAGCAGAACTCCAGAAATGAAGACCTGATCTGGTACCGGATGTTGCACTTTGCCTCTGGGTCCAGGAAATTTGATCAAACTGCAAAACAAAGCTTCTCATACTCGTCTTAAGTGTTTTATGTTGGTGTTTTGAGTACTTTCTTTCTTTCCTAGTGCACTACATTACAAAGCAGGGAACTTACAAACCCCTCTAGAATTTAATACGTCTGCATGGCAGTCTTTTAAATGTGGGGTGTATTTAACACTCTGTATGTATGTATGAGGTGAGACTTTGTGTTTGAGTGTTTGTTTTCATGTTTACTTGAATAAATTAAAAAATCAATCCCACTAGAAGAGATCTTTATTAGAGATAACACAAGCAGGAATTGTGTGATAATCTTAACAAACCTTTACTTATTATTCTTTACAGCTTCTAATTAAAAGTAAATCACAAATTATGATTTTCCTGTGAAACTTAAGTCATGCAAATGACATTTCTGTTTTTTTGTATAAAGTAAAATCTACTGTAGTAAACTATGTTACCATAGCATAAATATTATTTCTTTTTGTGTTCCCTCATCAGTTCATGTGTTAATTTGAATCATTATTCTGTTTTAAGATGAAGTCAAATTCCTATGTTCATTCCTATGTAATATTTACTGTCAGCATTCCATTTGCAACATGATGTTGATGCTTTTCTGACTTTTCTACTTGTCCATTATCTCTCAGGTTACTTGTAAAAAAAATATATCTAAAGCTTAAAGATGGTATATAATGGTTACATACTGGAAACATATTTAATCAGCATGTTTCATCAGTACAGTTTCAACTAAAAGGTGTTACTTGTTTCCTGGTATTTAATACTGTGAACTCATCTGTACCTTCGCTATGCATTTAGTCCCTTTCTGTTCAGTGCAGTGTAGCAGATCGCTGCAGATTCTCATGAACATTTTGTGCCTGAGATGTTCAAGTTAAAGCTGTTATCCAAGCATCTTAATACGACCGAGTTAAACAGTGCTGAGAACACATTGTGTCTTAAGATGATAAAAGTATTAGGTGGAAATTAATTATTTGTTTTAAAATAATATTTGGCTGTATTGTTTTTCAGCTGCATGATGTACTTAATGTTTTATTTTAGTGATACATGATGTTTGGTGAAAGTAATGCCATGTTTATTAATAGTGCATGAATAAAGTAGAATTTATTTCATCTGCAGTCTAATTGATAATAATGAGCAGAAGAAGACAATGCTGTACAGGCAGCACGGAGTCTCTGAAGCTTCTGATTTGACCTCATGAGTTTAGACACCTTCAGTATTCATCAGTTTAACAAATTGGATGTTAAATACTTTAATTACCACCCAAAGGAAAATGCTTTTTGAAAAGTAGTTTTGGACAAAAGTTTTGACAGTTACAAAAAAAATTATTAGATGCCACAAGGTTTTATTGCACATTATTTTGGGACAATAAGGAAAAGCTACATTTAATTAAATTGAAATAAAGTATAATTAGAGATTTCTAAATGCCAATTAGTAAAATTTGCCCATCAGATTCCATAGAATTGATTCAGTGCAGTCTGTTAGGTCAGTGGTTCCCAAAGTTGGGGTTGTGACCCCACTGTGGGTCCTGAAACAACAAATGGGATCCTGAGATGTTCTCCAGAACTAAAAGTGAATTTAAAATCCTTGCTAATACCTTATATTTGTCCTTATAAACTGTTACAAACAGATGAATAACCATGGTATAATAGTTGTAGATGTTTGTGTTGTCATTTTATCCTTGTTTAATTCATTTATTAGCAGTGTTTGACTATTTTGCCAGTGATGGTTGGGGTCACGGGTCTCTGCCACTGTCATTTTGTGGGTCAGAAGCCAAAAAGTTTGGGAACCACTGTGTTAGATTATGACATATTGGGCAACAGTGGGAAGTAAAACTCCCTTTGAACAGGAACCTCCAGCAGAACCAAGCTCAGGATAGGCAGCGTTCTGCCTCAGCTGACGGGTCTGACAGGACAGGAAGGAGACATAAACAGAACGGTTGGGCCAGTCATCGTTAATATGGAAGATAAATAGAGATAATATGATTGATGTCAGCAATAAATGTAAATACAGAGAGGAAACCTTTTATTATTTTTTTGCTCTGAGCACCTTGAGCCTGATCTTTAATACACCAGAGTCCCCAGAATGTTTAATTCTTTGTTTTATCAGTTTTGGATTGATGTGAATCAGGGAATTTAATATTTTTTATTGAATCAGAAATGATTGAAACAACTGATACCTGTGGGAAAAAGAGCAAGAAATTAAACCAACAAAAAATATTGATTGTTTCAAATATTGCTAACAAGCCTGAATACAAAGTTTTAACCAAGCGACATAACAGAAACACAATAAGCTACTGTATTTAAAAAATGTGTGGCAAAATATTTAATCTATGGATGCCCGTTGATTTGACGGTAATAATAATGAGATGCGAAGTCATAATTATGACTAAAGAATCCACTTTTTTTCCATCAAATGATAAACGGGTGAAGTTCGCCTAGTAGTTCATGAAATCTCGCGATAACACCGGTCCTCCAAGGTGCGTGTCGCGCTGCTCATCCAATCAGCGCAGAGCAGAGCTTCTCCCGGCGGATCCAACCTGTGTGTTGACTGGATCAGAGCTCAGACCGGAGCTCATCCTCTCCTCTCATGGGGCTTTTCTCTCTCGGTGTGTGGACTCTTCGGAACCGCGCTGCTCGCTCATGGAAACGGGACTTTCACACACTTTCAGACACTTTTTGCATCTTCAGCACTTCGGTATGGTGTGCTTTAAAACAATTAACTTTCACTGGCGTTGTGTTTTTCTATTTTAAAACAGCTGTGTTGGTTGTTGGTTATGATTTTATTTCAGTAGTGTGATTTATGTAGTTTTTCTGGAAATGTGCCGTGGGAAAAAAGTTGTCATGAGTGCGGACAGCAGCCCCTCAAACCTTCAGACAAACAAACAAGCTGTGTTTATGTATCATTCCTCAGCTGGTCTCCCAGGAGAGGCAGGCGATTATGTAATTTATGAAATCAGTTTGTTCATTTTGTAGCTTTAGTTTAATTCACTTACATTTATGTTTAGATTTTAAACCAGGAAATGACAATGCATTATAATTTGCAATGTAAATAAATGTTTTATTTGCATGTATTTTATTGTAGGATAAAAATACATTTATCAATTTCCAGCACTAAATAAGAATTATCTGTTGAGATAATCACACTAAAATATGCACATACATGTTTTAATAGAAACTGTTATAGCTAGAAGGAGTTTTTAGTAAAAGCATCATAATCAGTTTATAAAATTAGGGTAAAGGTGAGTCCAGAGTACAGAGGATTAATGAGATTTCAGTTTTTCTGTATAATATTTGGAAGAACATACAGGGTGGATTTCTTCTATTAATCTGTAGGTGATCCTTTAATCCAATATTTCTTAGTTTTGGAGCTTCTGTGTTAACGAGTCCAACATCTCATCCTAATTTTAGAGGAAACTGCTCATTCAGAGAAGATGTGGAAGATTTCATCAACACAGTTCTCCAGTCTCATGGTTACTCTGCTCCAACAAGCCACCAAAGGGTATGAGAACTGTTGGATGTGTCTTCTGCTGTTTCAGGGGATAATGAATCTAAATGAGCACACCCAGTGACCCAAATCTTTTTGGCAACAATGTGAGGCATTTTGTTGTTTCTTCTTTGTGTTTGTTTAGGTTTTGAGAGGTTTTTCTTAAAGAGAGAAAAAAGTGATGGACACAAAAGTTCTGCCAAAGGTGAAGAAAATAACGTCACTTTTAGGAATTCCTACTCTGTCATCTGTTGATGCTTAATTGATTTTTGATTGCATCTGTTTAGGAAAAAACACTGAAGAAAAGGAGGTTTTTGGAAAGGAAGAGCAGGAAGAAAGTGACGATAAAGAGAAAAGACAAAGGGAAGAGAAAAAGAAGAGGTCACAGTGGTGGACACGACTTCAGGTGTTAATCCTAAATCAGATTGTTGGTTTTTCATGTTACTAAATTATTAAACATGATATTACTAGTTCTAATAGATGAAAAAGCTAAGTTAAAAGGTTTAATTTGTAGTCTCTATCTTTTTGAAGCCTTTACAAAACAATAAAAACAACAAAAAGCTACTAAATTTAAAACAATTTGGAAAAATTTGAAGAAGAAACAGGTCAATTTACATTATTATTATTCCCTTAGTGTTAATATTATCATTCATTTACATTATATTATAAAATATTGCTCCAAATCAAGAAAGGAAACAAGAAGGAAATAGTTTCACTGCTTTTTCCTCAATGTAAAAGTTAAAGTGTTAAAAACAAACTATAAGAAGATCATTCAGGAATGAAGACTTTTAGAAAGTTTTAAAACTTTTTTGCATCGCTCCAATAATTCATCCACCAGCAGGATTTCCCCTTGGATGGGGGGACAGTGCTGAACCTGGCCTTCGGTGCAGCAGGCATGGCCGCGGCTTTCCTCTACTTCCACTTCAGAGGAACTGGAGTCCAGATCTCCTGGAAGGATTTTGTGCATCGCTACTTGAGCAGTGGCTTGGTGAGATTCAGAGACTGTTTGGTGTCGTCTTCACTTCTCTTCATTTGCAATAATATGATCAGATTAGTTTTTGTCCCTGTGCAGGTCGGCCACGTCGAGGTTGTCAATAAACAGTACGTCAAAGTGTTTCCTGCTGAGGGAGTGAATTCATCAAAGGTGGTTAGTAAGACAACTATCTCATCCTGTTGTTCTGAGGAGCCGTCGTCCGTCTGAGGACACACATTGAGTAAAAGCACCTGATCAGCTTTCTGGTGAATCCTTTTGTGTTGCAGAGCTATTTATGGTTCAACATTGGCAGCGTGGACTCATTTGAACATAACTTAGAGGTGGCTCAGCAGGAGCTGGGTCTGGACTCCACACAGAAGATACCCGTCCTCTACACCAGTGAAAGTGATGGGTAGGAGACGGAACAGAAATATGAAAACAGCTGAACATTTTATTCCTGTTGTTTTGGTCCTAATAATCTCTTTTCTCCCCACAGGACAATGTTTTTAAGTGTCCTCCCAACCTTACTTGTGGGCTTTTTACTTTTTGCTGTGCGTCAGGGACCGATGACAGGAGTGTTTGGAGGTAGTTTGAAAGGAAACCCCTTCAGGATGAGTAAATCCAAAGCCAGGATTGTTAAAGACAGCATCAGCGTTCGCTTTAAGGATGTGGCGGGATGTGAAGAGGCCAAACTAGAGATTTTGGAGTTTGTCAACTTCCTGAAGAATCCAAGTCAGTACCATGACTTGGGAGCCAAGATTCCAAAGGTCTGTCTGATGAGTTTCTGGTCATTTGTACTACAGGTTAATCTTCACATGTCATAGTAGCACCTGTGATTTTAGGGTGCATTGCTATCAGGTCCACCTGGAACTGGGAAGACGTTGCTGGCTAAAGCCACAGCTGGAGAGGCCAACGTTCCCTTCATCACGGTCAACGGCTCCGAGTTCCAGGAGGTCTTTGTTGGCGTGGGTCCTGCAAGGGTCAGTCCTTATCTGACTGATCCCAAAACAGTTTATGATTCTGTTTACGTCACCTGTAAAAGCTTGGATTGTTGTTTCACTTTGCTTTTTTGTTTTTAATTTAAAAAATTGGACAGATAAGAGATGTGTTTGCCACAGCTCGTAAAATCGCCCCTTGTATTGTTTTCATCGACGAGATCGATGCAGTTGGCAGGAAGAGAGGCGAAGGGAACTTTGGTGACCAGAGCGAACAGGAAAACACTTTAAACCAGTTGCTGGTGGAAATGGATGGTGAGTTATATCATTTCTTTCAGACCTTTTCCTTTTCTCCTGATAAATGTCACAAGCCCTGTGTGTGCTTTGTGTGTCTGTCACTGCAGGATTTAACAGCAGTGCTGACGTTGTCGTGTTAGCTGGCACCAACCGAGCTGATGTCCTCGACCCGGCTCTGATGAGACCAGGACGGTTTGACCGACATATACACTTGGGTAAAATACTTCGGAGAGATTCTCTGAAATCTGCCTCGTTTGCATTCCAGCCGTCTCCTGACGAGCTGTATAACTTCCTCCTCTTACGTAAAAGCCCTAAACAGTTTATTTATACTTAAAGCATCATAACTTAATGACTTTTCCTGTTTATGTAATGCTTTTCCCTTTTTTTGTCCCAAACCTCGTGGTTTTTTGTTGTTGTTTTATCAGGCAAAGCTCTAATGTTCATGTAGATCTGGACTTTGTTCTTCCAGCTTGAGATGAGGCGCTCAACTTGACCTCAATTCCTGTGTTGATTAACTTCACGTTTATTCAATTTAAATATTTCTTTCTTGTGTCTGCTCCACTATGTTATTAAAACCCTGCATTGCATCCTGCATGCTTTTATCTCCAGTGGAAGTGATTGATCTTTTTGTGCGTGCTAAGATCTAATTAGCTTGATGCAGGGTGGGTGTGAGGGCTGGCTGTCACTGTGACAAAGGAAACGTGGTCACGATGGGCGAGCTGCTTTTCTTTGAAACAAGGATTACAGGCAAACATTAAAAATGGAGAGGACTGATGTAACCACTGTATTAGTCTAAGAAACCCACGATCTATTCCTTAAACTTTTATACTTTTGTAGTTAATGTTAAAGTAATTCAGAATGCTCAAACAGCATAAGGATAGTCACATGCAAATTGGCCGTTCTGTCCCTTTAATACAGGAGCAAATGAACTTGTTGAATACTTATAAAGTATATGTTCTGGACTAATAAAAAATTCATAAGATGCTATATTTTGTCCACAGGTCTGCCAGATGTTAAAGGCCGAGCGTCCATCTTTAAAGTGCATTTGAGACCCTTGAAGTTGGATCCCAGTTTAAATCTAGAGTCTTTGTCCAGGAAATTAGCAGCACTGACCCCAGGATTTACAGGTAAATTCCTCAGCATCTGCTGCTGATCTTTAATTAACTTTTTTCTAAAACAACTGTTCTTATTAGGTTGGATTTAAATCATTTTTGCTGATTACTTTATTATTTACAGTACTGCATGCATCTCGGCTGTGTTTTAAGTACTCAGACTTACTAGTTGATGATTTGTGTTTCAGGAGCTGAAATAGCTAATGTTTGTAATGAAGCTGCACTAAGAGCTGTTCGCCACCTCAACCAGAGCGTCGGTACAGATCACTTTGAGCAGGCGGTTGACAGAGTCATTGGAGGTACATTTATTAAAAAATCCTCAGTAGTTTCACATCCGCACTATTAATAAATTGAATGCTGTTTTTTATGATTATATTGCATGTTTTAAATGTATTTTTATCTCTTTTATACTGTTACAAAAGGTACTATATACCGGTAAATAGAGTTGATTATTTGTTTTTATTTTTTTGATGATGTTCTTTAATCAAAACTAGAATAAAGATAATGTTCTCTAAATTGGTTTTATATAGCTTATCATTGATTATTTGCTCAGCTTGATTTATTATTTTACACTTTTTAACCAACCTGATGTTATTGCCTCATTTAACACCAACTTAAAACTGTTCTTACATTATTTGTTATGATAATGCTACACTCTAAGTGAACTCCTATGACATTTCAAAGTCTTTTTGAAAAGAGATGTAGTATTTCATGCACAAGTTGACAAATACTTAGCTCTAAACTGTATCAGTATAATTTTGTGAGAAGTCCCTTTTGCTTTCAGGTCAGGAGAAGGCTCAGGTGCTGCAGCTTCCAGAAAAGACTCTGGTGGCTTATCATGAAGCTGGTCACGCTGTTGCTGGTTGGTTCCTTGAGCATGCTGATCCATTACTGAAGGTATTTAGTACACTTGTATGATTTTTTAAGTCAAATAACCCCATAATGATTGCATTTATATATTTAAATAAGCGCATTATAACGTACTTCACCAGGTGTCCATTGTTCCTCGAGGGACAGGTCTGGGCTATGCTCAGTATCTACCTAAGGAACAGTACCTGCTGACCCAAGAGCAGCTGTTTGACAGAATGTGCATGATGTTGGGTGGTCGAGCGGCCGAGCAGGTTTTCCTTAGTCAAATCACCACCGGAGCTCAAGATGATCTCAGGAAGGTCACGCAGTCTGCATACGCACAGGTATACGAGCTTCTACAGCCACGTGAGATTTAAACGCACATGTTGTTGTTTTTAAAACAATCTGTCATGATTATGAAAATACATGAAAAGTCAAAGTCAAATGCTCCCTGTCGCAGTGTTTATTTCTTTTCATGCTTTAGGTGGTGCAGTTTGGAATGAGTAAGGCGATGGGCCAGGTTTCTTTTGACCCCTCTCAGCAGGAAAACACAGTAACCAAGAGGCCCTACAGTGAGTTTGAAGCACAGCTTATAGACCAAGAGGTCCGCTCGCTCGTGGAAACGGCCTTTCAGCGAACATTTCAGCTCATCGTAGACAAGAAAGAAATGGTGGAAAAGGTGTGAAATTATTCTTTTTTTAACCTTGGATAGAGCTGTTTCAGGGCATATTTCTCTTCGTTTTAGTAACAAAACCCAGCAGGTTTAAGGGTCAGTTTTTATATCAGTCTAAATCTAATATTGCATTTAGTAAAACTAATTTTGCACCGTTTATTGCAGGTGGCAAAACGTCTTCTAGAAAAAGAGATGCTAGACAGAACGGACCTGGTGGAGCTTCTAGGACCTCGACCCTTTCAGGACAGGTTCTCCTACGAGGGGTTGGAGGATCCTGAAGAGAAAACTTCATTATCTGATGGACTGAGGAGCTGGGATGGAAATAAAAAAGATGAAGAAATAAACAGAACAAATCAGCTCTGATCTTGTAGGTAGACAGAGAAAGTCTACCTTAGTCAATTTACTAGTTTATTTTTAAATTTTAATTTCTTTTCCACGTTTTTAGAAGCTCTTTTTGACATTCTGTAAAAATTTTAAACCTGATTCAAATGTATCACTACAGGTCATTTTATAACTGTTTTTTAATTTGCTTTTGGCACTATAAAAACCATAGAAATGTTATGAGATCACACTTCAGGTTATTTAAACTCCCTCACTGATGCAGCTGTTACTTTGAATTCTTATTTAACCCTTTACACTACCTCACTGGATTGAAGTCTTTTTAATCTTTTCTAGACATTTGCCGACTGATGTCCTACTACTTTTAGTTTTAGTTGATCATTTTTGCTCGTTGTTAGAAATGACTTTTGCTGTCAGTTTAAAAAATATATATTTTCATGTATACAAATTAATTTATATCTCAAAGTAAGGATTTTATTTATAGGTTTGATTTCTTTCCATCAATTCAGATAATTAAATAAAATGTCATGTAAATAGTATTTTTTTTTTAAATAAATAAGCTTGTTATATCATTTGTTGTCATTTTCCAACATGACACTGAAGAATTTCTCATCCAGGTGCCATTAATTACAAAGTTAACTGAGTATGTTTGAATGCTAATGATTGTTTTTTACAATTTCATAAAAGTTTAATGAGGTTTTAATTAAACACAAAATACAGAAATACATTAAACACTTTATACTCCACTCATCTGTTTTGTTATTTTCAGTCTGTTTCTTCTAGATGGACCATCTGGCGTGTTTCATCTTTTATGTGTGTGTGTGTGTGTGTATGATTTCCTTGATTTAGCAGTTTTTTTAAGCTCTAAACAATAATTTATCAAAAATAATTGCATGATTTTTAAATTAAAAGATTTTAAATTCAAATGAATAAAACTGTGGAATGGCAGGAGTGACTCATTGACCAGTTTTCTTCTTTAATGCACGCTTCAGTAATTTTCTGCCTGCACCAGATTCTGTGCATTGTTTTTGATTTTTTTAAACATTAATCTATTACATTCATGTGTTGCAGCGTTATCATTGAATCTGAAATAGAACAAAAGAGCATAAATCAGACAACGAGCCAGCCTTTTATTCAGTCTTCTACCATCCATCGTGTTTGACCTATTGTGCCACAGTAATCAGAATTATTGGCTCTCCTGGTGCAGACAAACCTAACAAATAAACTAATCAGCTTCCATAATAAAGACAGTAAGGATTGTGTGTGAAGTTCATTTGAAATTGTTGGCACTTTTTTTAACCTTCATTTATTACATGTTTGTGATATTTAATTTTGAGCAAGGTTTAATTTCTTATAATAAAGAAGTTTTTGTAATAATGGAACAGACAGAGTGTTGTTGAGTCATTACACCAAATGCCAGTAATTCTGTGGGACACTGGAAATACGATGTCAGTGAAAGAAGTGCAATATTACTATTTTATCATTGAGGCAGCACACATTCCTCATTAAGGTATGATAGGAAGATTAAACCTTTGTCACTCACTAAATGTCAAAAGTTTTAAACTGAATAATACTAATGAATTCTACCTAATCTAATGTTCTGGTAATTCAGACACACTTTCAGTGCTGATGCTCCTCAGCTGACCGCCCTGGTGCTGAAGGGATGAAGGTGCTCTGTTGACCTTCAAAACAAACCTTCAAATCCTCCAGCTGCATAAAGAACCCTTAAACATGATGATCGTTTGAGTCTGCCTGATTAATTAAAGAGGGGTAAAGTAGATGTGTGTGTTTAATGCATGTTTGAACATCTGTAGAGATCACAGTAACTCCACAGCACCTCACTGGAGTGACCGGAGGCCTTTTGAGCGGCGTTGATTCTCCACTCTGACTGTCTCCAGGTCAGGGTTTCCTCTTCCTCTGGATGACTGGTTTGACTTGAACATTTAGGGGTGCTTTGGCCTTTCTAGCTTCATTAAGGGCTCGGCGGTGTCTGAGTCACTGTGATGCTTTCTCTCTCTCGGATGCTCCACTTTACTGCAGCGAGTCCATGAAGGAGAACGCATGTAGCCACTCCTAGGCAGCAAAGGCTGATGGGAACCTGAGAAACAGACATGAATGTGTTTCAGAACTAAATTCAAACAGGCTGAAAATGGCTTAAAAGACACAATCTGAGATTGACAAACACTTTATTCTTTATCATATTCTTGCATCTGCAAAATGTAGTATTTAGTGAGCAACAGAAATATTACAAGAAACAAATGTTGCCTTATTTTGTAATCAAAATAAAATGTAACTAAAACAACTAAACCTTATAATAAACTTTTTCTTACATTTGAAAAAATCTTCCCTGTGATTTTAAAATGAAAAGCTGTTTTTTAAATTAAATAAACCAGTAAATAAAGATAGAAGTTTAGGTGAAATATTTCAACACAGTGCAAAACTTTAAAGATGTGTTTTTCTTAAGCGTTATTTTCTAAACGAAGCATGAGGTGACATGTTCCAATGAGGACTTGTAAAATGGATAATTATTTATGGAGTTTTGGTCAGTTTTAGAAAAGATAATGGTTTGGACTAAATTATACATGAAGTTCAGGGGGGTCAATATAATATTTAAAGATGTATTTAGCTCAAGCAGACAGTTTGTCTAAAAGACTGGTCATTTTACATTTCAGTCTGTAAAAAATGATGCTCCTATAGTTTTATTGTAAAATGTCTAAATTTAAGAAATCATGTAAAACACCATGACCTCACAATTAAAAAAAAAAAACTACTCATAAGAGAAAAAAAATAAAAGAAGAAACTCCCATTTTCACTTATCTGAAATGTTAACATTTTATATGCAATTTTTTTCATATTTATAACATAAACTAATAAAATAGCAAAATGATGAAGGCCTGATTATCACATGACTTCTAGTCATATTAAACAATGTTAAAACATGTAATAGAGAGACTATACAAATATACAAAAAATACTACAAAAGTTCTCAAAGTAACCAGAACTTTGGAAATCAGCTCATTTTGGGTGAATAATTGTTAATATTTAGTTAATAACAAACATATTTATTAAATTAAATTGATCAAAATAGTTTGTATTTTTATAACCACATGTAGATTCATCTTTTGCTGAGAATAAACAGAAACATGGGAACCCTGTTTGAGCAAGTGGGGTTGAGATTTGAGGCTTTAGTCCACTTGGTGGCGATGTTGAGCTTTACACAGTCACAACAAAGCAAATGAATGAGAGCTGCTGCCTCACAGCACAGATCAGCCTGATGTTTGGTCTCTGCAGCTCATATCATTAAATCTCCACAAATCCACATCATATCCATCAAAAAACCTGAGAGGCAATAAAAGACAGAGAGGTGTTGGAGAGGGACAACTATTGATCTCTGGTGATTGATTGTTTCTCCACTGGATTTTAATGAGATGGATGTCAACCTTCTCTGATGCAGGACGGACTCTGTGACAGCATGAGCCTCGAACACCTGCTGATGTGTTTATGTAGCTAAGTTAATGTCTGCTACATGTGCAAGCTATATAACTGTCTGAGTAATGTACATGTAAGGGTTACGTTTCCTCCGCTCAAAACTCTCCTGACATCTGATTTAAAGATGGTTTAGAATATTTGTAGAAAAAAGGATCAGATTTAGTTATCCTTGTGTCTCTTGCTGCTGTAATTTTATGAGCTCTGGAGGTTCCATACTGCTGACTAGCAGTCGTTTTATGCTTTAGTCAGTATGTTTCTACATAAAGTAATGTTATGGAAAATATATTCCTGCAATTTTCCTCCATCTTAAGAGACATGAGAGAAATAAATTACATAGAAATCCAAGATTTGTAGATTCAAAGGCAGAATACTTGTTCAGTCAAATATTACAAATAAATGTGTGCACATGCACACATTCAAGTTGACAGGATCACTCTTTTCACCAACATTCAAAAAGCAAACAAACAAAACCCATATATGTTTGTATTTTTTGTACACTTCATCCAGAGCTTGTGAATTAGGATGAACATTTACCAAAAATAATAATCATTAAAAGCCTGGAGGAGTCCTAAAGGCAGTCAGCTGAGCTTGAATCTGACCTATTACAGACACTTACTCTTCCAAAAGGTGGAATACAACTAAAATGCATAAGAGCTGAGCTACAGGATTAAACGCAGCAGCAGGATGTTCTTCTGATTGCATCTTAAGTAAGTGGCATCCCAGCAGGTGTTGTGTCGCTGACAACAAATAAACACGTCACTGATGAAGGTGTAAATGTGTTGGTTTGTGAGATTTCTCTATCCTTCAGTGCCATAAAACAAACACAAACACTGCTTTATGTGATTCACCTCCCTGGGTTTATGCTTCCCTTCATCTTTATTAACTCTTCCTCACCAAAGCAGTAATCCACTCTAAAGCAACTCTTACTCAAATGTCACAAAAAGAAATGAATAAAACTAAAAGTAATTGTTGTGCCTTTAGTTTTCATCACACACACAAAGCTGTGGCTGTGCTGTGTTTTTTTTTTTTTTTTTCAGGCGTCTCCATGAACTTTATGGCTCATCAAACTCATTTAGAGATAAAACAAAGAACGAACCAGAAGTCTTTTGTTCAGGCTCTGCAGGGCTGCTCTGAAAAGAAAGGCTTGGTAAAATATTATTTGTTCCCCCGACTCCTGCTGGACTAAACAATCCAAACACAAACAGATTACAGTTAAAAAATAACTAAATTAGGATGGTTGTTGTCTAAAAGAGAAAGCCGTTGACGTGGGAGTAAATAATGGAAGATGAAATGTGTCAAAGGGATTTTTGGTGATATGATTTTTGTTTGAAAGGCTTGTGAAGGAACAGGCTTTGTTTCTAGAGGGAGAAATCAATTATTTAAGAGCCTGCGTTTAGCTTGAACTCAATGACCCATCTTCAGCTCCTCGCCTCCTGTTAACTGTTGTCTCTACCCCGACATGTATCTCCCAGCATCCCTCAGAGCCTACAGCTCTCACAGCACAGCTCCGTGCTTCCTGACCCACATTTTCAAAATAATTCAGTTTACATCTCAACCTGCAACAAACTTCTTTAGATTTTAATCTGTATTTTACAGCAGTTGACCTGGTTTAGTAGGTGAAATGTCAGTTTTTCTGTATTTTTGTATTTGGCTAAGAAATTAACATAATAAGTAAGATAACATTTTCATGATATATATTTTTTTATAAAATACTGCATTGTTTGCAGACTTTAGCAGCATTCAGTACTTATTTAACCTTTACTGTTTATTCACTCAGCCATGACTTTGTTGCACAGCAACTTTTTCTTTTTTTTTGTCAACCCTGTAACATTTACACGAGCTGTGACCTGGTGCAAAAACAGCTGAGCTTCACAGGTTTCTTTCTAAAAGAAGCAGAATTTTGTCTGTGGAGTTGGTGACATTAAAACAGGTCACACCTAGGAGATTTCTTTTGAAGAAGATGTAGAAGAAAGGTGTCACAAGAGAGGACAAATGTCATGCAAAAAGGTCAAACTCCTAAAACACAAAAGGAGAAATGTGTGTTGTCAGATGGCAGAGCTATTTTTATTCAAAGTCAAAAGTCAGCTGAATCACAAGCTGCTCCGTTTTGTTGAGATTTTCAAATTAACAAATCAATCACTTATTTAGATTGCATTTTACATTGTTTTTTTTTTTTTTATAAATTATTATTTCTCAAAGGTGAATCTGAATTGTATGGGTTTAAAAAAATATTCATGATGATCAGAGCAAATTAAATTTGGCTGCAACAAAAATGCTGATAATAACAGAAAACTGCAAATCTCTGGTGGTACAGAGAGGATGGGTTAAAGAGTGGACAAGATAAAAATGTTAAATTAACTCATTAAGTCAGGGGTGTCCAAACTTTTCAAGATGGGGGCCGACATCTCCAAGTTAAAAGTCTTCGGGGGCAAAATAAATTACATTTTTTTATTTTAAAAATGCAAAAATGGTTTTAGAGTGATTTTCTTATTTTGTACTGCTCAAAAATAGACACAAAAGGGTCTCGTATGTTTGCTTCAGTAAAAGAAAAGCATCAAATTCCCTGAATTTGATTGGTCAATTGTTTTATAGTTTCTTGAAAATAAATTTTAGTATGCTATCAGCAACAAGAATGGGATCTGGGTCCCTCTTTCTTCAGTTAAGCAGCTGGATTTAGGCAGATTTTATGAAAGAAGTTCACATCTGCTGTTTAGTAAGAGTGTTTGTTCTATTTACCAGGAAATTTAATTAAAAGACTTAACCTGGGTAATGAAAAACTAATACTTTGGATTGAACTGAAACATTTGTTTAAAAAGACAACATATTAAAAAAAGGACTAAATTCTACCATTTTGGAAATGCAGTTGAGGGCCACAGAAAATCACTCAGAGGGCTGCAAGTGGCCCCCGGTCCGCATGAAGAGTATTGATAGAGTTTATGCTCTTTGTGTTGTCACAGTTTGAGAAACATCTATTTTTGCATTTGAAAGCACTTTGTAAAGTTTATTTGTAGCACCTTTCAGATAAATGTCACAAAGTGCTTCTCAAAAACAGCATCAACGTAAAACAGGATTTAAAAGACAGTCATACATCTCCAGGTTGGCCAGGGAACGCCTGGATGCTCCAGCGGAGGAGAGGACGGTCTGGGAAGCCCTACTTGGGATGCTGCCCCCCATGTGCAAGGTGAGGCTATTTTCATTCAAAACTGTGATTAAATGATTTTTCTTTGACAGTCTGACACACCACAGAGATGCCAAATCACAATATATACAGTGGAGGAAATAATTATTTGACCCCTTGCTGATTTTGTAAGTTTGTCCAATGACAAAGAAATGAAAAGTCTCAGAACAGTATCATTTTAATGGTAGGTTTATTTTAACAGTGGCAGATAGCACATCAAAAGGAAAATCGAAAAAATAACTTTAAATAAAAAGATAGAAACTCATTTGCATTTCATTGAGTGAAATAAGTATTTGAACCCTCTAACAAAAAATACTTAATACTTAGTGGAAAAACCCTTGTTTGCAAGCACAGAGGTCAAACGTTTCTTGTAATTGATGACCAAGTTTGCGCACATGTTAGGAGGAATTTTGGTCCACTCCTCTTTGCAGATCATCTCCAAATCCTTAAGGTTTTGAGGCTGTCTCTGTGCAACTCTGACCTTCAGCTCCCTCCATAGGTTTTCTATAGGATTAAGGTCTGGAGACTGACTAGGCCACTCCATGACCTTAATGTGCTTCTTCTTGAGCCACGCCTTTGTTGCCTTTGCTGTATGTTTTGGGTCATTGTCGTGCTGGAACACCCATCCACGACCCATTTTCAGTTTCCTGGCAGAGGGAAGGAGGTTGTCGCTCAGGATTTGACGATACACGGCTCCGTCTATTTTCCCGTTAATGCGGTGAAGTTGTCCTGTGCCCTTAGCAGAAAAACACCCCCAAAGCAAAATGTTTCCACCTCCATGCTTGACGGTGGGGACGGTGTTTTGGGGGTCATAGGCAGCGTTTTTCTTCCTCCAAACACAGCGAGTTGAGTTAATGCCAAAGAGCTCAATTTTGGTCTCATCAGACCACAGCACCTTCTCCCAGTCACTCTCTGAATCATTCAGGTGTTCATTGGCAAACTTCAGACGGGCCTGCACATGTGCCTTCTTAAGCAGGGGGAGCTTGGAGCTCTGCAGGATTTTAATCCATTGCGGTGTAATGTGTTTCCAATGGTTTTCTTGGTGACTGTGGTCCCAGCTAATTTGACGTCATTAACTAACTCCTCCCGTGTAGTTCTAGGATGATTTCTCACCTTTCTCAGAAATATTGACATCCCACGAGGTGAGATCTTGCGTGGAGCCCCAGACCGAGGTCGACTGATGGTCATTCTGTGCTCCTTCCATTTTCGAACAATTGCAGCAACAGTTGTCACCTTCTCTCCCAGCTTCTTGCTAATGGTTTTGTAGCCCATTCCAGCCTTGTGCAGGTCTACAGCTGTCTCTTATT
>SSNR01000043.1:1166783-1226386 GCA_006937965.1 Callopanchax toddi | reverse complement strand
ATCCTTACTATGTGATGGAACTGATCAAAGTTGCCCAGAGAGATTTTTTAGGAGCAGAGGCAGAGGTCGTTTCAAGGTTAATATAGTCCAACAACAGATTCCTATACTGGTTCAAACTGAGATTATTTTTGTTTTTCCAGTTTATGAGGATCGTTTTCTTAGCGATGCATAGGGCAGTTAGAATCATGCCCTGACACTCCACTGACTCAGGAACAGTCACAGAGCTGCACGCTGCTAGCCTGGTAAAGCAGACGATATATGTGGATATAGTAGTAGATAAAGTCTGCAGAGCAGAACTGACGGTCTAGTATACTAGGCTAGCACGCTGCTGCAGAGATGTGCCCATCATTTTCTTCTACACAAAGAGGGAGTGTTATCTATGGAGGTATTATTATTTAGTTAACCCAGAACATTTTTTATAAATCAGATTAGAAATGAACTCAGTCTAGTGGCATATTTATTTGGAGGATACCAACAATAACCAACATTATACTGCAGTTTAATTTAAAATAATAACAGATGAAGAAATGCCTCCTTTAATCTAAACCTTCTGTTGTTCTTCTAAACTATTGAAGACACCAAAGACGTGCACTGGAACCTCGGCCTCTCTGCACCTTCTGCAGACACACACTCTGATTGCACTTCCACTCGTGGACCTGTAGATGAGAACACTGTACCTTTACTTTTGTCTTTTCCACTTTGCTTTATTTTATTTCCAATCACATGTTGAATCATTCCTTTGCCTTAAAGCGCCTTTGCACTAATATTTACTCCTGCTGTCCGTTTCTTCTTGAAGTGCCTAAAGAGCTCAGTCCTGTCTCTGTTTATGATCATCATTATGAGGGAAAACATTTCATATTATATTGTTTTTTGTTAATATAAATGACTGAATCGTGTTTGTATTGTGACACGTTGAAAACAAGGGATCAGGTTTGTTTCTAGGTGATTTCTGCTGTTGAATGTTTTTCTATGGATCTATGCCATGGGCCTGTTGTTGTCCTGACAATCACCACTGGAAGTGACTTTTTTTGGGACATTTTACCTTTTAAAATCTTTGCATTGTAACTATGAAGTCTTTCTGCTGCACAGTCTGTTTAGATATTGCACGTATTTAGCTAAAGCCCTGATATGTAGTGTGTTGTATCGGTATATTACAGATTGTAAGCATGTTATTTGTGATCTGTTTTCCCCTCAGGTTCATTTGACTTCTTTTATTGTAAAGACTGTGAACTCGGTGCTGGGTGTAAAATGTCTCCTTGTTAATAATGAAGTCATTAAATCATGGTTTACTCTCTCCTTGGTCCTAATTGAACCTGATGAAGCCAGTCTGCAACGTTCAGCTGACTCCAGGAAAACGTCTTTCTGTGAGAACGAGGTCGATCAGGCTAAACCTGGTTAGAGGACGCTCGTCGTCGTGCCTTCACCTTCAGGGATCCTGTGTGCAAAACTGCTTTCACTTGATTAAACCATTCATCTGAAACCCTCTCACAGATGTCTCTTGATGCTGGTTTTTCTGTTTGGGATGATCTTGTAGCAGAAGATGAGGTGGATGTTGTAATGACGGGGGTGGTGTATAAGCTACCTTCTATAAAACACTGGTGTATAAAATAAAACCGTTTGTGTGAAATTGATCTCTACCCTCATTCTTTTTGTTATCATGAGGAGTGAAAAGCTGCAGTTGTACTTTCTTTGGTAAACGTATGAAAAATAGAGAAGTGTGTACCGATGTAGTAATTTGGGTGTAAATATTGAACGTCTAATCTCTATTTAAGATTCCAGGTACTAGTATGAGTAGCCAATCAGGCATGCAGTCACCAGCCACTCTATGAGTACGAGTCAATATATAAACCAGTTCACATCACGTCATCTCAAAGCGCTGAACAAAGAAACAAATCCAAGTCATTTCAGGCCAACTGCTGTAAAAGTGATTCTGTTAGAATTAGATTTATTACATAAAATGACCAATGGTCCTGTTACCAGCTGACTGGATCGATGTGTTACTTCAATACAATCCCTCATTCTGAGCAGCACAGGATAAAGGAGACAGTAGGGAGGAAAAGTCCCTAAAAACAGGAAGAAACTTCCATCAGACCCAGGCTCAGAGTGGGCGGAGCCTCCTGCCTCGACCTGTTCAAGTTCTTGTTTATTTACTCAGCCAATCAGACGACAGCATCTCAGCTCATTTGGGCATCTAGATGTGGTGAAGATGAATGTTGAACTGAGTACCAGAGTAGAGAAGAATGGATGACTGAACCTGACCTGTTGATGGTGTCAGACAGGCTGGTCTGATGGTTTCACCCACAACCATCAGCTATAGGTGATAGAAAGACAGCTGCAGCTCAAAGAACCAACCAGAACACCCTCTGAACCACATGTTGAGCCTTGGAGCAGATGGACTCCAGCAGCAGAAGACCATCAGGTGTCTCTCCTGAACAGGAAACCCAGTCTACAATTCACACAGGATGACCAGGACTGGACTAGAAGAGACTGGAGAAATGTTTCCTGGTCTGGTGAGTCTGGATTTGAGCTGCAACATTCAGACCTTCCCTAACCTGACCTGCTGCTTCCTGCTCGTCAGGAACTTGATGATCCATCTGCAGGTGGAGTCAGGGACGCCCAGCTGGGAAAGCTCGTCCTAAAGCAGACCTGTGTCCAACACTGAGCTAAAATCCACAAACAGGATCACATCCCCAGGTGAGTCAAGGTGCTCCAGCCTGATGGGTCTGGAAGCAAAACTGTGCAGGGTCCAGGAGGGGGTTGGTGATGGACGATATGTGGGACAGAACGAGGTGTTCAAGGCTGGACGTGGCATGTCTCCAGTGATACTGCATTCAAATGTATTGAACTGTTTTTAAAAGAATGTTTGTACTTTTAAAAACTTTTGTTTTTTNTCTTGGTGACTGTGGTCCCAGCTAATTTGACGTCATTAACTAACTCCTCCCGTGTAGTTCTAGGATGATTTCTCACCTTTCTCAGAAATATTGACATCCCACGAGGTGAGATCTTGCGTGGAGCCCCAGACCGAGGTCGACTGATGGTCATCAATTGCAGCAACAGTTGTCACCTTCTCTCCCAGCTTCTTGCTAATGGTTTTGTAGCCCATTCCAGCCTTGTGCAGGTCTACAGTTTTGTCTCCGACATCCTTGGACAGCTCTTTGGTCTTTCCCATGTTGGAGAGTTTGGAGTCTGCTTGATTGATTGATTCTGTGGACAGGTGTCCTTTATACAGGTAACTAGTTAAGACAGGTGTCTTTAATGAGGGTGACTAATTGAGTAGAAGTGTCTAACCACTCTGTGGGAGCCAGAACTGTTCATGGTTGGTAGGGGTTCAAATACTTATTTCACTCAATGAAATGCAAATGAGTTTCTATCTTTTATTTAAAGTTATTTTTTCGATTTTCCTTTTGATGTGCTATCTGCCACTGTTAAAATAAACCTACCATTAAAATGATACTGTTCTGAGACTTTTCATTTCTTTGTCATTGGACAAACTTACAAAATCAGCAAGGGGTCAAATAATTATTTCCTCCACTGTATTTTAATCCAGTGTAACCTCAGTTCAGCTCAAAATGTCAGACAGGAATCCTCACTTCTTCATAAAAACACATCTGTTCCTACAGGTCTCTGAGCCTTTTAATGGCTCTGTTTCAATTTCTATGTTGTATGCCGTCAATGTTTATTGTATTTTTTGTTGTCCTTTATGTCTTGTTTTCATGTCTTTTTGTTCTGCACTTGTTGACTTTTTAACCTCGTGTTTTGGATTAGAAAAGTCTCCACTGTGCACCATCAACAACCAGAAGACAGAAACAAGGAAGTGAAAGAGCATCAAACCGCTGTGCAGCTACACATTCATGAGGTTTTTCTAGTTTAAATGAAGCTGCTTCAGTACACAGTAAAACACAGCTGATGAGGTGCAAATCAAAACTGCACATGGAGGTTAATCTCTTGACATCAGCTTTATTAATTGCATTTAGTGACTTTTTGCCAACATAAACAGAACGGTTTAGATTTGTAGAGACAGAAATCTCATAATCTCTGACCTAAACATGTGGCTGTGACACTGCAGGCAGCAGTAAAAATCACTTGGGAGCCATTACTCAGCTCTAACAAGCTGTGTTGTGTTTATGGACCATCATTAATAAACTGAAAGAAGAATAAAGAGAGAGGACTCTGCTAAAGAGGGTGAAGGAGTTTTTTAATTATTATGATTCATGTCTGCTTACAAATGTATCCTGCTTGTAACCTTTTAATTTTCAGCATCAGCTTTCGATGCACGGACTAAAGGTTTTGAACAATCAAGACATTCCATTCTTGTGAGGAATCAGCAGAACTTTGTTTTGAATCAGCAACATCAACGGAAAAAGTTATTAGTTAGCTACCTGTGAACAGTAATAAACCAACAGCAGCAGATTCTTATCTTTTTGTCATGAATGCAATCATGTGATGTTGTGCAACCTGTGTTCTAATAAATACTGAGCTGAGAAAAGATCCCTCAGAGTTCCACTCCGATGCCTAACCAGCAGACGGGTGGTCTCTCATCCACAATGCTCAAAAAACTTAAACTAACTGTCTGGTCTGATTCTGTTCTTTAGATCTCGGGGTTTCTAAGAGTAAAATCTCTAACAGAGGGAGCTGCATATAAGGAAAGTAATTACATCCTTAAGCTGACTGTGAGAGTTTAAAGTTGTTTTATACAAATTCTGTTTAGTTTAACTTTGTGTTCATGCTGAAAAATACATTCAATTTTAGGATTCTAGTCAAACAATCCAGAGTGAAAATCTCTGCGTGTAGATGTGATTTATACCTCCTGTTTTCCTGCTGTCAGTCAGACAAGCATCAAATCCAGCACGACTGTTCTTAAGACTCTATATCTGCCGTTTTTCTAAGAAGGATGTTTTCCTTTATTACAACTGACATCCGCGTCCTGTGAATGAACACTCCATCCATACTACTTATCCAACTCTCACCTTCAGTCAAATACATCACTCAGAGAGAAGCTGCAGGTGAAAGTTCAAATCCACTCATTTACAGACTTTATGACCCAGGTGTGCTAGAGGTAGAGGCTCGAACAGTTTGGCATTGAAACTCCGGAGGTTCTTGTCACTCACCTGAAGAACCAATTTTATACATCCTAGAGCTACGACCTCAACGTCAAGGACGACGTTCTGTTGACCTTAAAGAGACTCAAAGTTCAGTCTTTGTGCAAGTTAGCAATTCATCTGGCAAGGGCTGCTGGGAACCATAAGACGTGACATGCATGAATAAAAGTCTGTGCAACATCATGATGCAATAGTCTGAACATTCACCAATGTGATGTCTTCCTCTTTTCTTTTTTAGTAGGATAAACCTACTGATGGTCAAAGTGGCTGACATCTTGACACACACACACACACACACACACACACACACACACACACACACACACACACACACACACACACACACACACACACACACACACACACACACACACACACACACACACACACACACACACACACACACAGACACACACGCACACACAGCTCTTACAGTTACCAGATGGATGCTACCACCTCACACCAGGTTTAAAACATAATAAATCTGTTTCCACTGCTCAGAATTATTGTTTCTCTCTTTTACTCTCATTAGTTTAGGAAATGCTCCATTCAGCAATCAACAAAGTGCTGAAACTGCAGGGAAAAGGAGTGCAACAATTATCCCTCTAATAAAGAAAGCTTTTTGGGTGATAAAATAACTGAAGCTACAGCCATGAGATTCATTAGGACTGTGGATTAAAATCACAAATAAATGAATGAACTCTATTATCGATTTCCCTTCTATTTTTTAATCCCTGTTGATTTTTTCCTAATCTATGTTGCTTATTGCAGTAAAAGCCTAATATTTTGCCAGGCCTTACCTGCTGGGGACTGATTGTGGTTTTCCTCATCAGAGTCTGGAAAGACTTCAGCCAGCTCCTGGTCGGACATGTCCGTCAGCTCAGTCAGATCCAAGAGGTCAAAGTGCACCTCTAAAGATGACACACTACTCAGCGGTTCTGTCAGACACAGATAGAAAACAGCATCCTTTTAATGTTGAGTGATTAGAGGTGGACTAATTATTGATGACAGCATTGAAGTGAAGCATCTCTGTGAAAAGAAGCTGCAAAGATCGTAAACAGCTAATGTAATTCGCTCTTCATCAACTTTTGCAGCTGCGTATCAAAATCAATTCAATATTATTTATTTGTTATTCTCGAGCGCTGCTTAATCACTTCACATATAAACTAGGTTTCTTAAACCCATCGGTGCCCGTGCTGGTGTGTCTGTGTTTCAGTCTGACGCCTGTGTGTGACAAATCCCCCAGTGACTAAAGAATGGAGACATAAGGGGGTTGAGATGAAAACAGACATGTGCTGCGATCTAATGTCTCTCTGAGTTTGCTGCACCTGTTCATTTTTACACAAGGTCACTCTTCTGCGTGCAGACCTCTGTGTTGGGTCATGAGTGTGTGCATGATTCAGCATTCAACTATTTAATTCATACATTGAATTTAGGGTAAATGTCACTCAAGAACTCAAGGAATGCATGCATACATTTCATTTTATCACCATAACCAAAGGATGGAACCGTTACAGGAACAGGGAAGCATCTGGAGACGTCATTAAGGAGAACGTTGAAACAACGGGTTGGTTGAAAACCCTGTTGTTTTCCAGGCTGCTTCATGCTGAAGAGGCTGAACCCAATCTCCTGCTGCTCTTTTGTCTGCTGCTCCTAATTCACAGCGTCCTCCACCAAAAAGTCCCAATATTGATTTATAGGCGACTATTCATCATGTTGAGACGGTGGAGAGACGGCGTGCCATGCATGTGTCAAATATAATAAGAACATTTAACATGGGAGATATGTGGAATAAAATCGAAGCAATGACAGAAAGACGTAAAATCCCATTTCAGATTACTGCTGGTATTTTGTATTGAGCATGTTTTCATGCTCTGCACACTGAGAGGTGCTTGTTAACTGTAAGCTGTCTCTCTGAGCCCATTTTTTAGGGAGGTAAGAGGAAACTACAGTAGAGGGAATGAAACATGAAGGAAATCGTGGGGGGAGGAGATGAAAAGAAAAGCAGGAGAGGCAAAGATGATAAGAAGAAAGGGAGTGCTGAGGTGCAGCATGAAGCTAAATGCAACGAAAAACAAAAACAGGGAGGAAACTCAGCAGGAAAATAAAATGCATGAAAAAGTTCGACGAAGCCAAATGAACCCACTGCTAAAATATAAATGAGCTCCATATCTTCCCATTATTTTTAATCGGTTATATTAATCCCATTCTATGATTCTTGTTTAACCACATCTCCCTCCCCTTATTTTATTTGCCTCCACCGCTTTGTGAATTATTGATCAGTACGTTTTCAATTGGAGACAGAAACACTGAAACAACGGCTTCTTCTCTAAAAATAATCAAAGGGCTTCAGAGACACCACAGAGAAGGACTGCTTTATTAACGCTGAATGACAGAAACCTCATCGCTTTACAGAAAATAGTACAGATGGATTTAACTGAAGTAAAGTGGTTAAAACAGAGGGAAACTATTGGGATCCTTGTTAAGGGAGCTCTGTGACACATTTCTCATTCGTTGGATAATAAAGGTTTATTCAATTCAATGGCTATAAAAATCCAGTAAAACAACAAAAGATACAATCATTTTTACAAACATTCAGTAAATATTAGAATCAGAGTTTGTTTTCTGCAGGTTTTTGCTCTTCTTCCTATCTCTCTTTACCTCCTGTCAAACCCTATCAGCTGACCTGCCAGGTAACAAGGCTACTTAATAAGTTATATGAATTCACAGAGACATGGATGACTGGATGAGCTGTCTCATTAGAATAAAATGTTTAGTTAGTGAAGCAGATAAAGGTGGCCTTGTCAGCCTTGTATTCTCCCTCTGCCTCGGTGGCCTGGTACATAAAGACAAGCCTCTGTATGGAACTGATGCACAATAAGTCCTTTCAGATGAAGCTGTGTGGCAACAAATGTGAGACCAGAATGCTTAAATCATTTGGTGATTGTTTGGTGGGAATCAAGACCGGAAGGTAAACCAAAACTAATAATTTCTTGCAAAAAATCAGACACTTACTTGAGAGTTTTTCTCCCAAAAAGACTTTTAGAACACTTTTAATGATCGCAAATTTTCCTCTGGCACTTACGTCTCTTCTCATTGATGTGCAGCAGACTAGCAGTGTGACCGGACAGAGTGGCCGCCTCTTCTCCTGATGGATGTTGGAACAGCTCCTTGGACAGGTCACCTGAGCTGGATGGCTTCAGCAGCTTCTGGATGTCTTTATTGGGCTCTAAGATCACGAAAACCCAGAAATGAGGAGCAAAGAAACAAAACAAAAAGCTCATTTGACTTTAGGATTAAAGACTTCTCATTAAAGATTTCATTAGACATTAAATTACATTGCTCTTTAAGCTCTATAGCTTCAATTAAGCATCACATATTTTCAAGTAATGATGGGAAAAGACATTTGAGGGGTTTTGAGAGAGCTGTGTTTTATGGACTCAGCTATAAAATAAGTAAAGGAAAAACTGAGCTAAAGAATGTTGTCAGATGAAGGACAGCAGGAGCTTCAGACGTTGGTCCAGAAGTTTGTTCCGTGTTTAATTCCAGGGACTTTCACAATGAATTAAATGGGTTCCAGCAGATTAGGGTTCTTTGTAAGGATTTTCCATTCTGGTTTAAAGTTCACAAAAGATTAAACAAATTAGTCTGCAGATTTATGAAATGTTTATCCTCACTGTTCTGTGTTTGGGCTGTAGAACAGAAACCTACAGAGACTACAGCAATAAAGGTGGAAACGAGGAACAGCTAATGAGCTTCACCGACCCAAAGGCCTGTCTGATTACTGTGAGTTTCAGGTGTTTTAGAGTTTAATATCTGTGGAACAATTTGACAAAATGATATTTTACTTCTCAGATTCTCTCCTTCATTATCATGAAAAATTCTATCATCAGAATAATTCTTAGTCGTCTTCTTTGTGTGACTTAATCTTCTTGGGTGCTTGAAAACTGTATGTGTTTGCAAACATTAGCCCTGAAAAATGACTTCTTAAATTAAGCAGAATTGACTCAGTGTTGTAGAGAACAACAATCAGATGACTGAGACAACTGGAAAAGTTGTGGAAAATGGTCAGAATGAGAGTGTTTCAATCCTAGACATTTAGGAGAACAACATTCTCACAGTGTTGCTTTGGTACTGAACCCATGTAGAGATCAGGGACTTGGGAGTCCTTAAAGGTTCCAGTTTAATCCATGTGTGAAATTCCATCAGCTCAGATGCTCTTGGAAAAATAGATGAAAATAGATGGATGGCACAACTGGTTGGTGTTTCTGTAAGAATAGTGACTATAGGTCAAGGTTTCTCAATGTTGGGGTCAGGATCTCACTGTGGGTCATGAAACACCAAGTTCAAGGTCCTGAGATGATCTACAGAAATCCAATGAAAAACAGTATAGTGAAAATGGATTAAATGATGATGTTTTGTCTATTTGTTTAGATAAAGAAGAGCATTTGGTCTCATCGTGGTGATTAGAGGTGTCTGAATCTAATCACAGAGTCTGACAGTTGTCATCACAAGTCCATACCTTTTTTTTTAATTACAGAAAGAGTTTTTAAGAATTGAGAATGATGCGTAAATCTATTGGTCTGGTCTAGACTGATGGAAGTGAAACATGACCTCTTCTAGAAGTGCAATCAACCTCCACAATCCACAATGGAGACTTAAATAAGACGCATCATCAAAACACCAAGTGAGTTCATGTGTTTAAAGAATGCCTAAACACCACTGCAGAACAGTGAAGCAGCGTTAAACTATAATTCATACATTTAATTTGCTCTTTTTGTATCTGTTTGTTTAAAGAAAGTGGATAAAATAACCACAGTAACCAGAGAGATCCATTCAAAATACTTTATGTAAATGTGAGATTCACCAATATTCTTTTCTAATTTCACTGGTACGCTTTTTGTTTTATGGACGTCATTTAAACTCGTCGAAAATATTTCAAACATCTATTCAAAAATACTTCACACAGCCTGTTATTAAAAGTCTGAAAATAGAAGGTGCTTAAAATAGCACGTCTTCGCATTTGAGAGAAAGAACTCAACGTGATCGAGGTTAAGTCATCAAGTGTTTTGACACAGCTGCAAGCAAAGTGTGATATGTGAGGAGACCAGCTGAGGAAACGGACAGTTTCATGGACGTGTTGGAGCACAGTTCTATTAAACTGGCTTTAAAATGCAGAATGTGTATGAAGCAACATCCTGCAAAAAATTACTGCTTCAATTATTCATCGCAAATGATACAATATGAAGAACTGATGCAACATGGTGTGGGAGGACAGCAGCTTTCTGGTGGGCCTCAGCAGATGGCTGGTACTATTTCTACTTACAGTATGCTCAGAGAGCTTCTGTAACACAGATGATGAGCAGAGAAAGATGCTTTCCACTCAACAAGCCCAGTGGTCAGTGATGGGTATTGATTTATTTCTCCACTGAGGAGCCAAATGAGCTGAAAGACCATCGCTTAACCTCAGAGGTTAAAGTGAAATGTTTGTTCAATATTTGGACAGTTGAGTTGGTTTCCATTTACTCTGTTGTCTTCAGCTTTCATGAACTAATGAAGCGTTTTCCATATGATTAGGTTTTTGTTTTATTCTAGTCTAAAGCATGTGATGTCTTCATGTTCTCTGTGTTCTCATGACAAATGAGCCGTAGAGAGAAACTTCCCACAGTATATAAAAGAGTCCCCATGTAACGTAGACGCTTACACAGCTGACCTGATCGAGCTGCCACCTGCTGAGCTGTCTGTGAAGAAGCCTGAGTTACTCATGATTTCAAACAAACAAAAAAAATCACAGATGGCTACTGTAATCCTGACTCTGTCGTCTGCTGTTGCTGCCTCTGAAAAAGCAAACCCAGGAACCGTGAAGAGACGGACAGGGGGGGCGTGGATGGAGGATGAAAATGATCTACTCTGATCACTGCCAAGAGTTGAATTGAATTTCGTCTCAGACAAACAAATCAATTGCTGTTTAAGTTTGCGGCCCAGGCAGGAGAAACGATCAAAGCCCTCAGCACCATTTTCTCCTGCTCCTAGTGTTTTTGCCTGCCCTAGTGTGTAAATGCTTTTTGATTTATTTTACACAGTACTTTAAATACAGGCCTAATTTAGAAGAACTATGCTAAATACACAAATGTGTGGAGGCTGAATGGGAGTCTGTAATTATTTCTGTAAAAAATATAACATGAATAATAATCACAGTTAACACCTTTCCTTCAACACGGCATCAATTTTATTATCAGATGCGTATTATTATGTTTTAATGCTACTTAATTCACACATTTCCTGATGAAGTGTGAGCAGGGGTGGTGGCAATAACACTAAAACACAATTTAATGTTAATGTAAAAAATGATCCTCCTGTTTTAGACTGCTGTTGTTTTTTCTTCAGTCATTTACGATTCACTAAGAAACTGACATCCAGGTGACAGATTCAGTGACCCAGTTGTGTGATAAATCAAAACGATGATGTTTGACCTAATTTAACCTCATCTTCACGGCGAATTATTGGATCAATTTGTCACGGGCAGTTTGTACTGGCCATTAGCATAAAGAAAATCTGCTGAGATGCTGAAAAGAGGCAAAGATGTGGAACAACGCTTTGGCAGGAAAACATCGTATCTGATGAAACTGCAACTTTCTGTGGCGTTAGAGACGGTGTGTGACCCCCAAAGCACCATGAAATTATATGATTTAAATGCACAGGATGAGAGAGATAAGGGTAAATGGGTTAAATCATGCCTCTGACTGATACAGTTAGGCTGTGTTTAATAAAGCATTGTTCAGTGTCACAGCACAGCACAGGCTTTTCTGGGTGGCTTTTACACAAAGGGCAAACTATTGTTCTACAGTTTGCAGTTCAGCAGTCCAGCCTTTTGCATGGCTGACCTACAGCAGGATGAGATAAACTGGCCCATAGTGCTATTTTTAAACCTAACATATATCACTGATTAACTCTTTACACTCAAGATTAAAGACAAACAGTTAAGAAAGTCTCTAATTCTAAACATCCTTCACTTATAAGGAAAAGCAGCAGATTCTTTGCAGCAAGTATTTTAGAAAATGGCAAATTCTGCAGCTTCTGTGTTTAAAGCTGATATATTAAAAATGAAAGGAGAGAAAATGGCTCTTACCTGGGCTCCCTGCCCCTCCCTGTGCCTCCATGCAGCTTAGCCGAGGGTGCTCTGCTGTTCACCACACCAGCATCAGACATAAAGAGGGGAATAAAAGGCAAGGGGATGTATGCAAGTGAGAGTGCATGTGATAAAGTAAAGAGGGAGGAGGTGGGAGGACACAATGAGAGACCTCTAAGCTCTGATCTGACTTTCTTCCTGATTCTTTTTCTTTCTTTTTAAAAATCTTCTATTATTCAAAATGTCCCAAACAAGTGATGATGTTAGTTTCCTCCTCCAGCTCAGTCCACCTGTCCTGCACTGCCATCAGAGCTGTGTGAAGACTCCGCTGCAGACAGGGAGGTCTGGAAACAGCAGCATCGCAGCAAATACCTCAGCCTCTTCGCTTAGTGAGCGTAGCATTGTGAGGCTGGGCTTGGTGTGAACAGAAAACACAGAGAGAGAGAGAGAGAGAGAGAGATCCAGAGCAAAGAGGGAGAGAAAGAGAGAAGGGGAGGGCTGAGATGGCAGACTGCCCAGACTGCAAGACAGAATGGGGTGGGTGGGGGAGAGGGTTAGAGTGGGGGAGCTGTGGATGGGTGTGGGGGTGATTAAGTACCCCAATGGGTGTGTGAGCATGAGCATGAGTGTAGCATCCCTAATGCACATGCTTAGTGTCAAACCTAATGATTAGTCTTAAGATATTCAAAACTCAGATGAGGTGCATAAATTACAACAGTACAGATATTATTAATATTTATTTCAATCAAACAGTTTGTCCAAAAAATATTAATAATAATAAAGATCATTTTCATGCCATCAGATAAGCAGGAAATGGTGCTTCTCTTTTCCAAGTGGCATATATTGGTAGAGATTGCCCCCTAGCGGTAGACTTTGATTCCTTCATGTTTTATGTAAAAATCCCAAAATAAACTTTGCTCGAGTCACAGGAAGGAAAACAACATATTTAAATTATTCTCTAATTAGAAAAACATGCACCTCAATATTGTTTAATATAAAAGAATATTTACCAGCAAGTTAATTCATTAAATATGATTTTGTGCTGACCCAGTCTGAGGGATTGTGACCTGAATGGGTGCTTTATGAGAAGTTAAATTGAAAGGAATGTATAGAGATATCTAAATTTACTTTTGATGTATTATATATATCAGGGATCAGATTTTTAAAATTCTACTTGTCACAAATGACATTTTAAATGTCCTCAACATTTAGAAACGTTCTGTATTTTTCAGATACATGAACAACCACAAAATTAGTAAAAAAATACATCCAGCCACAAAAAACTGTTACTATAAAGTTCTAACACTGCAGAAAAATGCTAGTTGTTTTGTTCAGATTTGAACATTTTATGATTGTTTTGTCATTTCACACAGAATGCATGACACAATTATTATTGATACCTGCACTCTGGAAATGTGGCCAGTGCTGAAACTATATTGATTACAAAGAATAAAATTAATACTATCATCTACAATATTTTCTGGGATGAAGCTCATTAAAAGGCTAAAGATAGTTTTGTAGTATTAAAGTGTTTTCACTTTTTACTTTGTCCAGCAGCTTTCCCCATGTTTACAGAAACAGAAGCCTTGCCTTTGATTTGTGTTTGTGGGCTGATTTACAAAAGTATCCTGATTATTGTGACTTCCTTCATAAGAAAATGTTTTGAAGTAGCTCATTTTAATTGACTCTTTAAGGATGTTTTTGCACTATAAACATCCTCCCACTACACTGGCTGTTTCCAAGAAATGAACAATTAAACTTTTGTCATCCATCTGTCTGTGTGTGTGTTGTTTGTTACTGAAACTCAAAAAAAGTTCACATATTGACGTCATCATGTTAGTGTTGATCACATCAGAGGTCATTTGACTTGCTATCAAAACACTACTGTTTCTTGTTAAGAAAAGATGCAACAGACCAGCAAAAATTTATTTTGAAACGCAGAAAATAGTGGGTATGTTTAATTAATCTAAGTAACGTCGCAAAGAAATCGCGCAAATAACAAAATATCACAGCTGTATGAACGGTTGCCTTAAAGCTAGTCATTTTCGCGTTCGCGTTTTGTTAAATCTGTCCTCCTGAGCCGCCGTAGCGGTGATAAACATGACAAGCAGCTGTTTCTGCATGTTAGCGCTCATGTGGAGGATTTTACAGCGCAGGCAAGTCGTGTAGAAGCAGTCTTTAGCAATAAAAACACAATGGAACCTACCATCAAAATAAATCCAGGTAGGATGGACGGCCATGGAGTTTGTTTTGTCGTTAAAACGCTGTTTTAGCTATGCGAAAAGCTCAAATGTTGCTTCGTCTTCACTTTTAGTCCGCTGCCTTTTTTGTCTTCCAGGAGCGTCGAAATGGGACATCCGTCAGAGAGTTTGGGACTACATAGAAGAGAATAATCTAGCGAACTTTCCAAGGCCTGTTCACAACAGAATTCCGAACTTTAAGGCAGGTTAAACTGGTAGAAAGACATTTTATTGATTCTCTGGTTGATTTGTCGAACTATTAGCATCGAAATGTCTCCAGACAACCTTTCGCGGTTCAGTAGGTGGTTATTCTTTTAGGGTCACTAAAATAACGAAGCAAATGTTCAACAAATCGTGTCAAGATAGTTCTGCATCACAGACACTCATCTTTTTACTCTTTATATCAAAAATGTATATTCATCTGAAATATTAAAAAATATCCTCTGATTAACTTTTGCATTTTACTGCTGAGTCACGTTTGTTAATACACAGCTGTTTGAAGTATTTTCCCCCTTATAGATTGATTCAGTTTTTGCTGACTCGTCACAGTTAAATGTTTCAAATCAGCAAACACATTCCAGTATCAGGCAAAGAAAACCAGAGGAAAGACAAAAGGCAGTTTTCAAATGATTTTATTTATTAAACTGATAATGAGTTTCACACCACTAGAGGAGTTTTGTTTCACTCTACAGGATTATTTTAACTCGGCCACATTGGAGGGTTTTCCAACATGAACAGCCTGTTTAAGGTCAAAGGTCAGACCTTCTCCTTCAGGATTTTCAGGTAGACACAGACTTCATGGTTCCATCAGTTCGAGCAAGTCATCCAGGCCGTGAAGCAGCAAAGCAGCCCCAGACATCACACTATCACCACCATGTGTGACTGTTGGTAACGATGATGTTTTTCCAGAAACATGGGCGCACCATGTTGATTTAAAAAAAATGTGAGATGGGTTTTTGTGTTCTTGTTCCAGGTTTGGCCTTGGCACTCACGGATGATGTTTTTGTCCGTCTCTTTCCTGTTGCTGAATCATGACCTCTGACCTTACCTTTAACCAAAGGAGGCCTGCAGTGCTTTAATTGTTGTTCTAAGTGATTTTGTTCTTGAATCTCTTTAGAGCAGGGCATAATCTATTGCTTTTTGAGATCTTTTAGCCTACTACATGTTGCCAGACAGGATCTTTTGAAGTGATTTCTTAATTCTACAGGTCTGGGTGTGGCTTTCTAAATAGTGTGCCAGTAAATCACAATGAAAACATGGTTTAACAAAAGGGGCAATTACTTATTCCTTTATTAAATGAAATCATTATTTGCAAACTGCATTTTATATGTACTCAGGTTATCTTTGTCTGATATTGAATTTGCTGATCTGGAACATTTAATTGTGACGATTAAGAAAAATCTGTAGGGGGAAAATACTTTTCCACAGCACTGTATGTATTTTCAAACAAAGTGCTAAAGAAAAACAGAAAAACTAGACTATACTTTATTGACATACTTTTAAGGCTAATTTTTTATTACATTTTAAATAATTAAATCAATAATTTTAGCAATCAAACAGATGTCATCTTTTTTCTTTTCTTTTTAGAAAAAGGCAGATGTGACCATGACTTTTGATATAGATTTATTGTAAAATCACCACTAAAATAACTCCTGAGAATCAGATTTGCACTGCTTTCATGCACTTCCTTTATTTTTGAAAGGTTATTCATTGTATATGTTTAAACATTCAATGTGGTCTTTTCTTGTGTGCTTACTGGCCAGAATGCAAATCAAGCATGCAACAGACTTTCAGAGCTGCAGGAGTTCAAGTCCAGCCAGACAGTCAAAGTAAACCCAGACAGACCTCAGCAGCAGGCGCGCTTTGTCACTCTGGAAGTAAGTTCACTAAAAAAAATGCATCTATGAAATGCTCCTGTTTCCTCTTTAGGGTGCTTTTGGAGCCTGCACCAAAGTGACAGAGTTGCAGGTGTTCACTGAGACGGCTGAGGTGAAGGTGGATCCTGATAAACCTCTGGAGGGTGCTCGACTGGCGGTGCTGCAGGTAGCGCTGTAGTGTCACTAAATTTCAGGTTTTCTTGCAGAAAAATCATTCTGCTTTTACAGTGATTTAGTTTTTCATTCTGTTTAAGATCCATATAGATCTATGTAAAATAATATAGTTTTTTTTATTACAGCTTGTGATTCTTTTCTAAAAATGAGTGAGATTTTAGAAACAACTATTTTACATCTGATGATTCTGAATTTGCTTAAAATATATTACTTTAACCATCATTCAATAGATGAGACTGAATCGTTACTGTTCAGTCAGATCAAATAATTAGATTATTTTAGTTTCACATTCTTGGGGATAATCTTTCCAGGCACAGAAAACGTTGTTGGTTCCGACTCCTCGTCTTCGCTCTGGTCTTTTCAATAAGATCACTCCTCCCCAGGGAGCCAGCAAGGAACAGCTGCGTGTTTGCTCTTCCTCTCAGGTGTTTACGTTTTTCCCATCTACATTTTTTACTCAGAATTAAACTCATGAGCCCCCAGCAAATATTAGGATGTATTTACTCACTTTTTGCCCTCTGAATCTCCTCCAGGGTGTGAAAGACTTCAGTGTTCCTGTTGACCTGGATGCGAAGGTGAAGGTGGACCTGGTGGTGGTTGGCTCTGTGGCGGTGTCTGAGAAAGGTTAGTATAGGTGTCAATCCCAAATCATTTTCAGCTTCACTTGTAGTAAAATATCAGATTAACAGGGTAAATGCTTATAATACATTTTATTTGTGTTTTTTTAAAGCACATTATTTTTCTAGTACACAGGTACAATGCTGCACTGGAACAAAACAGCAACTTTTCCAAATAACTTTGTTTTTAGAGACAAATTCTGCTAAATCACCATGTGGAATTCTTGAGCCGTTTCCTGTGGGAGTTCTTTGAAACATTAAAGGAGACAGTCGGTTCTGGAATCATTCTTCAGAGCTTTTAATAGATGTTGGTGTGCTTTGCTGCACATGTGTTAGTCTGCTGAGGCATCCAAATGCACTGCAGGGAGTTTTAAAAACTCACATCAAAATAGGGAAACGACGTCACAGTCGGATCCATTTCCCTCTGCCTGTTATGTAATCTCTGTTCACATTTCCTAACTGTTCACAATTTGTGGTTATTCTCACTTTTTATCGCCTAATGGAGTGCTGCAGTAAAAAAAGACATTAACTGTAATGGACTCAAATAGAATTAAATGCAGTGCTTTAAGTGGAAAAAAAATAAGTGCCAGTACTCTACTTAATATCATAAACATGGTTTAGCTGCCATAATTATGTCAGTATTTTATTTATGCATTATTTGTTTTGTTTTTTGTATTGGTATTGAGATGGGAACTCATGAGTGTCATGTTTGTTGCACTGGGACATAATTAACAGCTGCACACTTTCTTCAAGAAGCCACATGCAGAGCAAACAAAAGAAACAAGGCAACCAGATGAGTCTAGTGATGTGCATCAAGCAGCACAGCCTGAAGAACCTCGTTGAAGTGAAATAACCTGTAGACTAACAGAAAGAGGAAAAGACTATAACAAGGAAAAAATAGATGGACTCTTACTATGTTTCCACAACCTTTATGAACGTTGGAAGGTTTTAGCCAAGGTGACAAAAAAAATACATAGTAAGAGAGGATCCAAGTGACATCTTACAAGAGCACATCAACATTATTCAAACAGGAGTGTCCGGACTGAACTCTGTATATGATGAATACAGAAGGATCGATAGTCCACTTCATGAAATGCGTCGCAGACTAGACAACTGTGCATCAGTTACCAAGACAGTTGTACAAAATGCTCCGTCTCAAATTCAAGGAACAAAAGAGGTGTTGATTTGGCCTGATGCCAGCTCTGTTTTTGCATCCTCAGTTTCCAGCATTTCTCCTCCAGCTTCGCATTGTTCAAATGCTAATTCCATGCACTCAAATGCATCCTCTATTAAAAGACAAGAAGCAGCTGCTGAGTATGCAGCTACACAAGCTGTATTAAAGATTATGGCTGAGCAAGAATGCTACAGTATCAAGAGAAGCTGCAAAAACTTGAAGCTGAAGAGAAGTTGAAAGTTGCAGAACAAGAGGCAGCTGCAATAACTCGTCGTCTTCAAAGAGAAGAAACTGAACGTGAAATACAAAGTGAGAAGCAAGAGGCTGCTCTCCTAATGAAACAACGAGAAGAAAATGCTGCAACAAAAAGCTCTGCAGAAGACTTAAAACGGGAGCTTCAGCGTTTAGAAGAGCTAAAAAAAAAGCTTAATGCAGCCAAAGCACGGCTCCAGGTCTATGATGAAAATGATTTTCACTCAGAACAAGAGTGTAAATTACAGAACCCAGAACTGTTTACAGTTGTGCCAAAGGTTCATCAGACGAATCCTGTAAATCAGGCATCACAACCAGCAAAGGATGTAGGTTCAAGACAAAGGCTCCAAGATGACAAGGATGATTATGTGAGAATATTAGCTGAGACTATATCAGGGGTTAAAGTTCTCCGTCGTGGAGACGGAATTCCGTCAATTGGGACTAAAGAGAAAAATGTTCCGTCAGATCCCTCGCTCGCTCGTAAATAAAGATACGTGAGGATAATGAAGGTCATGGATGCGATTTTGCAAGCAAGTTCTGTGGTGCCCTGCTCAGAAACGGGTCCTGTACAAGACTGGACAAAACCATGGCGTGCTCGTGGCGCAGTGCTGACATCTCCGCGTGGACGGAGGTGACGAGTCCCCACTGCAGAAAGTGCGCTGCATCCCCAGCCCATCAATAAAAATACAGCACCGCAGCGAAATGAGGAGTTGAGCGTCCACATGAAGGAGGCGTAATATAGACCGGTCTGGAACGAGCCACTCAGTCCAGGATGTACGCTGGGGTGACCAGATGTCCCGTTTTGTGCGGGATTGTCCCATATTTTCATTACTTTTTTCACGTCCGACAAATTGAAACACTGTACCCTTTACCATCTAATGCGTCCTTGACGCATGTCTTCACTCTGCAATGGTTTGTGCTATAAAAAGTTCAATTGGTTTTTGGAAGAAGACAAGTTTATCTTTCAGTTCAGCAAAATGTCATTATGGTTATTTACGTTCCGCAGTTACATTAGACGCGCGAGTCAGCCTCCCTCTCACACATGAGCAGAGCAGGAGTATTGAACCGTGGCTTAGCGGTAGTGCAACCACATTACATATTGGAAGACCTGAGTTCAAATACAGGTCTGAGCATGAAACATTGTAAAATTCAAATTTTCTTTAAGAAAATAAATAATGAATAAAGGATTTATATTATTATTATATTATAAAGTTTGTGTATTTTACTAGCAGTCCGTGCATCCTCCACCTGCACAGAAGTCCGTTTGGACCGGGCTGGTCTCAAGCAGAGTTGCGTTCTGCCCCCCCATCCCCACCCCCCCCACCCCACCCCCCAGCAGCTGATTTTCCATCAGATGAAAATATTTTGCTTCAACCCCTGGACTATATCAGCTAATAGACTTCCTCTTCCAGAGCCTACAATCTTTAGTGGGGATCCGCTGAAGTTTAATCACTGGAAGTTGTCTTTTCAGACACTAATTGAAAGAAAAAACATTCCTGCTGCAGAGAAGATGTTTTTCCTTCAGAAATATGTAGGAGGAGCAGCTAAAGAAGCCATAGAAGGTTACTTACTAATGATTTCTGAAGACTCATACCGTATAACGCAGCATGGAACTTTCTCAATGACCGATTTGGTGAACCTTTTGTAGTTGCCAAAGCATTTAGAGACAAACTTCATGCTTGGCCAAAAGTTGCACCAAAGGAAAGTGCTGAATTAAGAAAATTTGTGGACTTTTTGCACAGTTGTGAATCTGCAATGCTACAAAATGAAAATTTAAATGTTCTCAATGATGGCCTTGAGAATCAAAGATTGACTGCCAAACTTCCTGACTGGTTAGCTACCAGATGGAATAGAAGTGCCACACAATACCAGCTGGAACATAAAAGGTTTCCAAACTTTAGTTACTTCGTAACATTCCTAGCAATGGAAGCCAGCATTGATTGCAATCCTATAACATCTTACCATGCAGTACAACAAGTCAAACCTGAAAGAAACAAACGTTAAAATCCAAACTACTGTAGCGTCTAAAAGCCAAAGTGTATGTGCTAAGACCTTCACAACTAACACCAATGAAAGGTACATTTGCTGTGTATTTTGTAAGAAGACGGTTCATGTTTGCAAAAATGTCACAAATTTCTTGGAACCCTCATTGCTGACAGAGTCAAGTTTGTCCAAAGTGAAAGACTGTGTTTTGGTTGCCTATGTCCTGGCCATCTGTCCAAAAGTTGCAGTAAGCGGATGGTATGTGACATATGTTCAAAGCGTCACCCCACCTGCTTGCATGAAGATTGCTCAAAGCTAGAACAAGAAACAAAGAAGAATCAGTCTAGAGAAATAAGTAACAATAAGGAAAGGAAACTTCAGTCTTCAGCATTTCCAGACATTACCAAAGAAAGTACATCGAACAGAGTTGTGCACAATGATAGTAGTATCCAGACCTCTGCAATAGTGCCTGTTTACGTATCCGTACCAAATGATTCAAACAAAGAAGTCCTTGTCTATGCTCTGCTAGATTCACAAAGTGACTCATCATTTATCCTTGATGAGGTGACAGATGCTTTAGTCACTCACAGAGAACAAGTTACACTGAAACTGTCAACAATGTCATCCAAGAGTACAGTTGTACCTTGTGACAGACTCAAAGGCCTGCAGGTGAGAGGGTTATACTCCTCTAAGAAGATTACAATACCAACAGTTTACACTCGTGAATTCATCCCTGCAAATCAAAAGCACATTCCCACTCCAGAAACTGCCATGGCTTGGCCTCATTTGGAATATCTTGCAGAACACATTGCTCCACAGATGGATTTTGAAATTGGTCTGCTGATTGGGTACAACTGCCCACAAGCTCTAATGCCTAGAGAAGTAATTTGTGGTGAAGAGACCCAACCTTCTGCACAGAAGACTGATCTAGGTTGGAGCATAGTGAGTTATGGTGGCCCGTGTGAGCACTATAGTGATGTGATTGGAGTAAAGCCTGATTTATACTTCTCCGTCTGCGTCGTTACGGAGACACGCAACGCCATTATGCGTCGACGCAAGCTCTCTACAACATGCTTGCAGAGGCTGACGGAGACATGCCTAAAATTCTAACTATGCGTCGAAAGCGACGGACAACGCATGCCTGTGATTGGTCGGCTCAACACCCCGTGATCATTTCCGGCATGAGAGTAGTAATAGTAGAATCTCAGGGAAGCAGATATGGATCAGCTTGAGAAACGTCTGGCAGACGAAGTACGAACATTTATATAATCCATCAGTGTCCCTAAAGGGTTGAACAAGAGCTACATATTCACTCGTCGTCTGCCTCGTCCTCACTGAACGGACGGGCATTCAACAGACTCCTGTTGTAGTCTCCTCACTCCTGTTTAATTCTTTTTAACAACATTGTTTGTTCCTCGAGATCAATCTGTTCAAACTCAATCAAAATTCGCTCTCTGTCAGCCATTAATGAGCTGAAATAAACAAACGTTCGTCGACCGAGGCATTACTGCAGAAAAGTTATGCGCCCTCTGCTGTCCTGGTGGGGAATTGTTCACAACACTGACGGAGAAGTAAAAATCAAAAACGTCTCCATCAATACGTGTGCGTGTGAGCGCAAACGTGCTGTTGGAGAAGTATAAATCAGGCTTAAGCCATCACATCATTGTAAAGAAGGTGATCCCTAAACCTGAACCAATGGCTAAGCTCAAGTCTGAGGTCCTCTACATTTCAAGGATTCAGATCAAAGAAACAATCAGACCTGATGATGCAATTAAGGCACTAGAAGCTGATTTCAGTGAAAAAAATGGAGAAGAAGCAGCTCTCTCTCAAGAAGATCTTCAGTTTGTAGACAAGTTGAAAAATGGAATCAAGCACAAGGAGGATGGTCACTATGAAATGCCCTTGCCTTTCAAACATGACGGACCAAACCTACCCAATAATAAATCCTGTGCTGTGCAACGTTTAATGTGTTTGCAACGGAAACTCAGGCGAAATGAAAAATACTGTTCAGACTATTTGGATTTCATGAAAGACATTATTTCTCGTGGAGATGCTGAGAAAGTACCTGAAGAAGAAATGGACAACAAACCTGTTTGGTACATTCCTCACTATGAAGTGTATCACCCACAAAAACCAGGTCCGATTCGGGCTGTCTTTGATTGTTCAGCAAAGTTCCAAGGCACATCATTAAACGACCACCTCCTTACTGGACCAGAACTTACAAACACCTTGGTGGGAGTGCTTTGTAGGTTTGGAAAGGGCCCAGTGGCAATCATGTTTCACCAGTTTCACGTAAGACCCAAGGACCAAGACTATCTGAGATTCTTATGGTGGGAGGATGGTGATTTAGATTCCTCACCATCAGTTTTTAGGATGAAGGTGCATCTGTTTGGGGCAGCTTCCTCACCTGGCTGTGCCAATTTTGGTTTTAAACACTTGGCTACTGGAGGTCAGGAGAAGTTTAACCAAAGCACTATCAGTTTCATTCAGAAGAATTTCTATGTTGATGACGGCCTGGTGAGTGTAACATCTGAAGAGGAGGCAATCCAACTTGTGAGTGAAGCCAGAGAACTTTGTAGTACAGGCAAGCTGAGGTTGCATAAATTCATTTCTAACAACGAAAGGGTGGATCGGGTGGCAGACCGAGGCGGGAGCTTTGGTGGTCCGATCCCCGGACAGGAAAACTGGCTATTGGGACATGGAACGTCACCTCTGGCGAGGAAGGAGCTGGAGCTTGTGGAAGAGGCTGAGCGATACCGGCTAGATATAGTCGGGCTCACCTCAACACATAGCATTGGCTCTGGAACCTGAGTCCTGGAGAGGGGTTGGACACTCTTCTTTGCTGGAGTTGATCCGGGTGAGAGGCGGAGGGCTGGGGTGGGCTTTCTGGTAGCCCCAAGACTCTCTGCCTGTATGTTGGGGTTTACCCCGGGGGACAAAAGGGCAGCTTCCCTGCGCCTTCGGATTGGGGAACGGGTCCTAACTGTTGTTTGTGCTTATGCACCAAGTGGCAGTTCAGAGTACCCACCCTTTTTGGAGTCTCTGGGACGAGTGCTGGATGGCGCTCTGACAGGGGACTCCATTGTCCTGCTAGGGGACTTCAACGCTCACGTGGGCAATGACAGTGTGACCTGGAGGGGCGTGATTGGGAGGAACGGCCCGCCCAATCTGAACTCGAGTGGTGTTCTGTTATTGGACTCAGCCTAGGTTACAGGTCAATGATTGACTTTATAGTTGCATCATCTGACCTGAGACTGTATGTTTTGGACACTCGGGTGAAGAGAGGAGCGGAGCTGTCAACTGATCACCACCTGGTGGTGAGTTGGATCAGGTGGCAGGGGAAGATGAGAAGACCTGGTAGACCCAAACGCATAGTGAGGGTCTGCTGGGAACGCCTGGCAGAAGAACCTGTCAAGATGGTCTTCAACTCCCACCTCCAGCAGAGCTTCGACCGTGTCCCAAGAGCAGTGGGGGACATCGAGTCCGAATGGGCCTGGTTCTGCTCTGCGATTGTTGAGGCGGCTGTTGCTAGCTGTGGTCGCAAGGTAGCCGGTGTTAGTCGTGGCGGTAACCCCCGTACCCGCTGGTGGACACCAGAGGTTAGGGAAGCCGTCAGGCTGAAGAAGGAGGCCTACAGGGCGTGGCTGGTCTGTGGGTCTCCAGAGGCAGCAGACAGGTACCGGAGGGCCAAGTGGAGTGCAGCGGTGGCAGTTTCCGAGGCAAAATCTCGGGAGTGGGAGGAGTTTGGTGAGGCTATGGAAAAAGATTATCGATCGGCTCCAAAGAGGTTCTGGCAAACCATCCGGCGCCTCAGGAGAGGAAGGCAGCAACTTGCTCACACTGTTTACAGTGGGGACGGGGAGCTGCTGACATCAACTGGGGCTATAGTCGGGCGGTGGAAGGAATACTTTGAGGAACTCCTTAATCCCACCGACACGCATTCCGAGAAGGAACCAGAGCTGGAAGACCTGGGGACGGACTGTCTGATCTCTAGGGCAGAAGTTGCTGAGGTAGTCAAACAACTACGCAGCAGCGGAGCCCCGGGGGTGGATGAGATCCAACCTGGGTATCTCAAGGCTATGGATGTTGTAGGACTGTCGTGGTTGACACGTCTTTGCAACATTGCGTGGTCATCGGGGGCAGTCCCTGTTGAGTGGCAGACCGGGGTGGTGGTTCCCATTTTTAAGAAGGGGGACCAGAGGGTGTGTTCCAACTATAGGGGGATCACACTCCTCAGCCTCCCGGGAAAGGTCTACTCCAGGGTACTAGAGAGGAGGGTCCGGTCGATGGTTGAATCTCGGTTTGAAGAGGAGCAATGTGGTTTTCGTCCTGGTCGTGGAACTGTGGACCAGTTCTTTACCCTCGCTAGGGTGATGGAGGGGTCATGGGAGTTTGCCCAACCAATCCACATGTGTTTTGTGGATTTGGAGAAGGCTTATGACCGTGTCCCCAGGGACACCCTGTGGGGGGCGCTCCAGGGGTATGGGGTTGATGGTCTTTTGTTAAGGGCCATTCAGTCCCTGTACCAGAGGAGTGTGAGTCTGGTCCGCATAGCCGGCAGTAAGTCGGACCTGTTCCCAGTGAGGGTTGGACTCCGCCAGGGCTGCCCTTTGTCACCGGTCCTGTTCATAACCTTTATGGACAGGATTTCTAGGCGCAGCCGTGGTGTGGAGGATGTTGAGTTTGGTGGCAGGAGAATCTCGTCTCTGCTTTTTGCGGATGATGTGGTCCTCTTAGCTTCATCAGGCTCTGACCTTCAGCTCTTGCTGGGGAGGTTCGCAGCTGAGTGTGAAGCAGCTGGGATGAGGATCAGCACCTCCAAATCTGAGGCCATGGTTCTTGACCGGAAAAAGGTGGATTGCCAACTCCAGGTCGGGAGAGAGGTCCTGCCTCAAGTGGAGGAGTTCAAGTATCTCGGGGTCTTGTTCACGAGTGAGGGAAGGAGGGAGCGGGAGATCGACAGGCGGATTGGGGCAGCGTCTGCAGTGATGCGGACGCTGAACCGATCAGTTGTGGTGAAGAGGGAGCTGAGCCAGAAAGCAAGGCTCTCGATTTACCGGTCGGTCTACATCCCAATCCTCACCTATGGTCATGAGCTTTGGGTAATGACCGAAAGAACGAGATCGCGGATACAAGCGGCTGAAATGAGTTTCATCTGCAGGGTGGCTGGGCTCAGCCTTAGGGATAGGGTAAGAAGCTCGGACATCCGAGAGGGACTCGGAGTAGAGCCGCTGCTCCTCCATATCGAAAGGAGCCAGTTGAGGTGGTTCGGGCATCTGCTAAGGATGCCTCCTGGACGGCTCCCTCGGGAGGTGTTCTGGGCATTTCCTGCCGGCAGGAGGCCCCCAGGTCGACCCAGGACAAGCTGGAGGAAATACATCTTCAGTTTGGCCTTGGAATGCCTTGGCGTCTCAGCTGAGGAGCTGGTGGACTTGGCCGGGGAGAAGATGGCCTGGGCTGCCCGACTTGGAATGCTGCCCCCGCGACCCGGACCCGGATAAGTGGAAGAAGGCGAGTCGAGACTTTCGGGCAAGATGGTAGGACTATCTTCTCAACCTTCAACAAAGACATATATGGCAAAAGAACAAGCGAAACACAAGGGTGAATGACATTGTCATTCTTCATGAAGATAGTTCTCTGCGGAATCAGTGGAAACTGGCCAGGGTGACAGAGGTGTATCCCAGTGCTGATGGTGACATCAGAAAGGTTAAGTTGTTAATCAGGGATTCAACCCTAGATAGCCATGGTCGACGCATCAGCAAGCCAATTTATCTTGATAGACCTGTTCAAAAGACTGTTCTACTACTTGAAACAGAGTAATATGATACTTCTGTAACGTGTGTTCATGATGTGTTATGGTAGTTGAATCACAAGTTGTAATTCGGTGGGAGTTTAGCTGCCATAATTATGATGTCAGTATTTTATTTATGTATTATTTGTTTTGCTTTTTGTATTGGTATTGAGATGGGAACTCATGTGTGTCATGTTTGTTGCACTGGGACATAATTAACAGCTGCACACTTTCTTCAAGAAGCCACATGTAAACTTAGTGGAAAGAAAATAAAGAAATGCTGTTTTCAAGGTGTCTTGCTCATTTTTTCTTTGAAGATTTTTTGTTTGCAAATGGATTCATTCTCTCTTGGTTGTATGGAGTCAGCGAGGTATGTTTATTTGTGTTGAGCTGCATTATATTTATTTATTGTTTGCTATTTGCAGCCACTGTAATGTAAATGCATGTTTATTTGGATGTTGTTGTTCAGTTCGACGGTGGATTTTGATGACGATGAAACAACATGCTGTTAAGAAATAAATCCATCAGTGAATGAAGGACTGCGGCTTGGTGTATTTCCTGGAGGGAGTGACACATGGGACAGAAAGATTGGTTATTAGATGGATAGATAGATCTGTAGTTTTATTGTTCAGAAATGACAAAAGAACAAAGCCAGTTCTAAATCCTCATGAAGGAAATTCAAATTCACTCAGTCATCCGTTTAGTCCAGGGGTGCCCAAAGTGGGGCCCGCGGGCCAAAGTTGGCCCACCGACTATTTAATTTGGCCCTCCTGGCCCTCTGTGGGGTACCCTGGATGCTGGGTGAACGTGGACCAGTAATCCAGAAACTCACCATTTCCCTCAGCCAATTCAACATTATGTGAACAAGCCCAATGACTCTATATTGGGCTGCATATAGCCCTCACTCATGGTGCCAACAAAATCTTAAAAATGTCACAATTGAAATTGAAATACAAGTAACTACAAGGGACAGTTAGAGTAGATTTATGCACGCATGCACTTTTGCACACTTTATAAAACCACAAATAGTTATATTTTGCCAACGTATGTAATCTTCCATGAGCCTTTGCTGCTGGACCAGACTAGATCAAACTTGCTCCAAGCTCGCGGGTAACCCTCTGGCCGCGAGCCTAAGCAGCTATTATCAACATGGAGCGTCGTCGTCAGTGGCACACAGACAAAAGGCATTTTAAAAAATGCTGGGAGGAAGACTATTTTTTACAGATATCAATAGTAAAGCGGTCTGCATCATTTGTAACCAGTCTGTTGTTGTACTCAAGGAGTATAATATTCGTCGTCACTATGAGACAAAGCACGCAGGATTTATGCCCAAAAGAAAAAGACCAGGGAGCTGCTAGCACTACATGATTACAAATAACAAAGTCAGTTGTTTGTTCTAAATGCCTATATGTGACTTACCGCCGGTATATGTCATATCTTGATTAATGTTCTTTAAACAAAAAGGATGGTTAAATAACTGCAAAATGAATAAAAAGTAGTGCTCTATACTTCTTCATTAGTATTTGTATTTTATAAATACTACATTCGGCCTGCGGTTCTGATAGATTGTCATTTTGGCCCTTTGAGGGAAAAAGTTTGGGCACCCCTGGTTTAGTCACTAATGCTTCCCAATGCGTCCTCCCTTCATACCTGTAGACTCCATCACTGGATTCTATTAGTCTAAAAGACAATTCAGGATAAGACACCTCTCTATCTGTCCTCTCTTCTACACCTGGCCCATAATAAATGTCACAGGAGGTCTAGTGAAGATATTCAGCTCATCATCTCCAACACCTCTACTGTCTTCAGCTCTGCATGAGACTGGAACATTTACTAAACACCCTGAGATTTATACTCTGACATCTATTACAACCTTTAAAGCGACACTCCGGAGGATTTCATCAGGAGAGCAGTTTTTGAATCTAGCGTCCAAAGGCTCCTCCTCAAAACATCTCGACACGTGCGTCCGGTCGCATGTGCGCGCGTGCACGCGGCGCATATACTTCGGACATGAACTGTACAGCTCAATGTGTAGGGTTTAATCACTCACAGTTCACAATCTTATTCCAACAACACTACGAGGGTCTGATGAGCCCTCTCTGTCCCTGCTGCTACTGATATTAGCTCTGTTAGCAGAGAGCTGCTGCTGGACTCTGAAGCTGAACTTGACTCGGCCCTGGATGAACTTTCTGACCAAAATAAACGCATTAAACCCGTCTTTAGCTGGAGAATGGGTAGGTTTTTAGTAGAAATGAGCTGTGAGTCCTCAGTGAACGGCTGAGACGGGCAGAGAAACACATGGAGCGTCCTGTACGACAGCGCCCCCTACTGGTACAGGTTTGGTCGATGCGCGTGCATGTTCAGACAATGCAGAAATTTGAATTTCATTGGCTGAAAAATGTCGGCGGCAAGAAATAATGGAAAGGGGTCTCTAGGAGGAAGGAGGGTCTTCATCAGAATGACAGATGTTGTGGAACTCAACCCATAGATCATAGTTTAGACCTGAAATATCATTTAAAACATTTAGAAAACTTTGATACAGAGAAAAATGCTCCAGAGTGCCGCTTTAAATGTAAACTTCATCAGGTTATTATGTATAATAACTAGAGATGCTCCGATCACGTTTTTTGCTGCCAATCACCGATACCAATCACATGGATTGACTGTAAATTTCACATTGTAGTAAAGATGAGGGCTAATGGCTACTGAATCTGTAGAAAATAAACCATAAATCTCCTTCATTTGGATAAAAACAGGTTTTACTGACTTTTTCCCCAATATGAGAAAATACAAAAACTTGAAGGCACCATGTAGACATCATCCATATAGAAATATATATATATATTTCCAATTTTAAGAATCTGTTGTTTATATATATATAAATATATATATATATATATATATATATATATATATATATATATATATATATATATATATATATATATATATATATATATATATATATATATATATTTAAATAATTAAACATATATGCTTGTACAAGATCCCCATTAATTAGTTTGTGGGTTGAAATAACATTTTGAGAAAAATAGTTTTTTTCTACTGCTGTTCAGACACAGAAAAGTCACTCTGGTCCATTTTTGGTTCAGAAAGAATGAACGTATTACTGACAATGATCTGATCATTACTAAAGCGTCTACCTGCTGCTCTCTCAGCTCCTCCTCCCTCCACCTGTCTGATCCACCTGCACCATGGCACGCTGCTCCTCTCCACCTCCGTCATGACGCGCAGCTTTCCTCTCCTCCCGACTCCTAAGCGCGCAAGCTCTTTCCAACTCCGTCATTAATATTGAAATTATTGTCTTTTAATAACAATTTGAAGAGCTGTCTCAGCTTCCCTACGCGGGGTGTTGCGTAACGTCCTGCAGCCACAGCAACAGACTCTGGAGCTGAGGAGTCAGCGCGACTTGCTGCACGACCTCGCCTCCAGTACCGAGCTCTGAGCCAACTATGGAGTGGTCCGTTCAGGGGACAGAGAGTCTCCGCTTTTCCTCTCTCATCCACTGTTTCACCAAATTCTGCCACCCTCCTGGAGTCACTAAATACACGTGACAGATGAGTTTTCTCATCCACCTGCGTTTCTCCTGCACCTCCTCCTTCTCCGCACCTCCCGCTATGCGCTGCTCGTAATATGAGGCAACTACGGCCACCAGGAAAACTCAAAATTATATTGATGTAATACCAGAAAAACTCCCGGTACGGACCGAACGCTGGAAAAAAGTCCCGGTACGCTGTGGGGTCAAATTTAGAAGTCCCGGTACGGCGTACCGTTCCGTACCGGCCCACTTAAAGCACCGATTAAATGGACAACTTTAAATGCTGCTCTCGGTTATTTTCTACTTGTGTCTTCTGCAGGTTGTCGGATTGGAAAAGGAGAGGGCTTTGCTGACCTGGAGTGGGCTATGATGACCTCCATGGGAACTGTGAACGAGTCCACTGTGGTCGTTACTGTCGTTCATGACAGCCAGGTGAGACTGCTTACTCTAAATTTACTAACAAAACAAATATTTTATGGAACGTACCAGTATTTAAACTCGCTTTCATAAAACTTCAACTTTAAAAAAACTAATTTAAACTAACATTCTTGGTTTAGAAGTTGTGTGATGAATAATTTCTATCAAATATTCTTGAAATTGACTGTTTGATGTTTGGGATTCAGGTGGTAGATGTTCCAGATGAGCTTATGGGGAGTCATGACCTGACTGTTGACTACATCCTCACACCCAGCAGAGTTATTAAAACTAACTGCCAGTTGCCTAAACCACAGGGAATCATCTGGACAAAGGTAAATGCCAAAGGGTTTTCTTACAGTTCTGTAGTTCTGCTACAAGATGAAAAAAGATTCTTTATTAAGTTGTACATTTTTCAACCAGTAACTGTTGTTTCACATCATTTCTAGTCATCTGTAAGCAGGTGACCTACACATTTTAAAGGTTTATAGATTGATTTGATCAACATAAAAGCAAAACCAAGACTTAATCAGACATAAATTATTAGTTAAATTACATTTGTGTCTCATTTGTTTACAGAATGATGTGTAAATTAGTGATGCTTACTAATTATGGTGCTGTGTATCAAAGAGATTAGGATGAAAGTAACTGGGACACTCATCTCTGGGAGGATTGGTACTCATCCTGGAAGTTTTACACCTGGAGAAATAAAAAACATAAACTTTAAAATGCTGACCTCATTTTTTAATCCTCCACAAAGTAATAAGCAGTCAATATAGGCTCCTTAAGATCATTTTTATGTCCTTTCTCTTTGGCACTGAACACCGAACAGCCTCTAAAGTCTTTTAGCAGCCATCTTTCTATGAATCACATACAGTGATACTTTATTTCTGATATTCCACATTTTCTTTCCAGCTTTCTTGCTAGACCTCCAAGCTGTTCCCATCCTAAAATTTCCTTTGACATTGAAAGGAAAAAGATTTTAATTTATCCTCCCCACACTTGATTTTGCTCTGCAGCAGCTTCTCATCTGGGATTTTGGGTCCTATTCAGCACTTTAATTGTCTTTTAAAACCTCAATCAGCTCCTGTGTGTGTTGCCATAGTTACTCATCATAACAGAACCGCTATGGAAATCACTCACTGCAACATCCAAACCAGTAGGGGATAAATTTTCCTTTAAAAAAAAAACTGCTGAAGAGAATACAGAGAATAGAGCAACTGCAACAATTTTATCATGCCATTACTAATTTATGAAGTTTAAAAATTTACCATCAGCCATTGTTCACAGTGCCATCTGTTCAAAGAGCACTTCTTATCGAGTAGTTTTAGACACTGTTAATGACTAAATGTGTAAAAGTAAAACTCAATTTTCAAGTATAAAATAACTTTAAAAACCCCGCCTTCCTCATTGTTCTTCAAATTGATGGTTTAGTTTTTGTCACTGTTTTAAAAGTAGTTTTTCCTGTAAATCATTGAGTTTTTGGGGGGTTTGTTTTTTGATTAAAGGTTAAAGAGAAGTCTGACTCTGTCACAGGATTACATGTTTAGAAACATTTTGGAAACACTGCCCTCTTGTGGACATTTTTTTAAAATTGCTAAACCTTATTTCGTCTAATGCCTTGATTTAATGCTAATTTCTTTAGTGCGTAAATTAGCATTTTTTTGCACAAAGCCACTTGTGTGACTTCTCTGCTTTATAAACTTTAATCATTTTGTGTTTAACTTGTTGAACCTCGAACTGCTTCTGATTTACTGACACTGACAGAGAGATGTCACATGTTTTTCTGCACATTGATGTCTTTATTTAGACACTATCAACATATTATTCATATCATTTGGCCATATTGTGTGTAACCTCTGGGTTCCTTAAGACACACATGTAAGTAAACAAAGCCCCATGAACTCACAGACAGGAAGGCCAAGTCTGATCATCAAAGGCTGCTCTGCCCAGCCACCTTGGCTCTGGAGGGGCTGGGGTCCGACAGGTCAAACACAGCCAGCGTAAAAACAATAGGCCCGTATATCCTTTACATGACTGGTCAGCATCAAAGGCTGCCAGGACACTTGGAAGATCCAACAAATCAAGATAGCTGTTATTTTTATCTGTGTGGGAAGTGAAATATCCTGGTGCTGTAAAGATATTGTTAGTAAGCGTTGGCTGTGAGCGGTATGGACTAATAACCGTTCGTTTGTCTTCAGCTGGACACAGAAAAGCTGAAAAAGATTCCCATCCTGAAGAAGCTGCGTGCTCTGGAGGAACAGGCTGTTAAGGATGTGACACTGGGGGCAGCGCCGCCTGCAGCAGAGCCCGGTCTGCAAAATGATCAACCAAAAAGGCAACCCAGACGGCGGCCAAGGCGCAACACGCAACAGGATGCCGAGGGAGAAACCAGCCAGGATTCCAGACCGGAGAAAGAAACGGAGTCAGTACAGAGAGCCAGACAGCAGACAGCAAGGGTGAGGAAAGAAAGCAGAGGAAGTGGTAAGGAAGACGAGGACAAAGAAGCTGGTAAAGCAGTAAAGGGAAGAAGCAGAAGGGTGGCAAAGGAACAAGGGTCAGAAGAAGGTGGAGGTGAAGAGGTGAGTCAGAGGAAGCTCCCTCAGAGTGTGACCACAGTCTACCTGGGTGGAATCCCCTCTGGGCTGCGTGTCAGCGAGCTGAAAGTTGCCCTCAGAGAGAGGAAGGCCGCTCCGCTGAGGCTCACCTGGCAGGGAGCTCAGCACAGGGCCTTCCTGGATTACAGCGACCCTCAGGGGGCAGATCAGGCCCTGGAGGCTCTGCAGGGTCTCTGTCTGAACGGTCAGAGTCTGCAGGCTGAGCTGGCCAAGAGCCAGCGTGGACACAAGAAGTCTGGGCAGAGACAAAAACCGTCCACAGCTCCAAAGTCAAAAATGTCCCCACCGAAAAGTGACACCATGAAGGAAACTGAGCAATAAAAGTCAGTAAACAGGTCAAATTATTAGTCTGTTCAAGTTTTAATACCTTTAGAAGTATTTCACGTTGTTTTTTGTTTGTTTTAATAAATTAGTTTCTGTTACATGAACCCAACATTTCTAGTGAAGTATTAAAATTCAACAACACTAAAAACGAGCTGAAGTAAATCTGAAGTTGTAGGTTAAAGCTTTTCTGGAGAATTTTTTTTACGTGTAATCTTTGACAGTGATAATACATTCACGTGCCTTACTCTAACTCCTGGTTCATGAGCGTTTATTAGATGTTTATTTTTGGAGTGATGTAATGCATGGTATGTTTATTATTTTCTAACTGTAGGTCATAATAAAGTGATTGAAGGTTTTTTTCTTTTATTATTTGCCCTTGTTTCCTATTTTAAGAAACCCCACAAATAACTGGTAAATAATTTAGTCAAATGTTATTTGTCAGTCGCAAATGGCGCCCTCATCTGGTCAGTTAAACATTGTGTGTAAAAATATGAGCAGAACTTTGAAAACAAGTATCGCATTTCTTTGTTGTGTGAACATAGAGCTATAGACGAAACTTTGTTTGATCAAACAGTTTTTATTGTTTTCATGTTTTTGTCTCCCCCTCCGCACATCTTCTTAATAAAATTTAGTATTGCATTGCCAAGGAGTGAAACATTGATATCCCACGTTTAACATTAATGATTTTAAAAGTATTTCTATAATTAAAGCAAAAATAAGAAAACAAACAAATTTTATTTGATTTTATTTGTCAGTTTTGGAAAATAAATTGATTTAGGTTGCCATATTTTGTGGCCTTTTGTAGAATTTCTCTAAATTTTAAATAGATTTTCATCATTATTATTGTGTAGCATATTGTAGTCTTGAGAAAAATCTTTTAAATAATTTTTTCTAAGTATTTTAGAAAAAAAAATTGTAATTCCTAAAATATAATTAAAAAAGTTAGTGTGTCAAACAGACACAAATGTTTTTGTGTCTGTTCGGTATTTGAGTCTGTTTTCAGACGTCACGTCATCTTTTGGGATTTTGAATTTTCAAGTTTTTCTGCAGGATTCTCAGAAATATTGTGGAGTAGTTTGCACAGCCTAATAATAACAACGGGTCAAAAGATTATTATTTAGAACAAAAAGTTTTTTTAAAGTTAAAAACTTTGACATTGACTCTTGATTTCACATTGACAATCGGTGATATTTAACCGCAATGTGAACTTATGTTTAAGGTAAACTTCATTTTTAGCATGTTTTCTTAAAAAGTCACTTCTTTGGATGCAAAAGTTTAAATGTAGCTATTTTCAGAGCAAGTCTGCTTCAGGATTGGCTTTTATTTTGAAAAAGAGGTTAATTAAAAAGCACATGCAAAGCCTGCTCAGAAAAGGACTTTTGTTTTTGTGTTTCTTCACAGATTTTGTTAGACAAATGATGACCGACGTGTGACTCAGTCGTCAGAGAGGTTATTTTTTGTGTGTTTTTTTTCCACGAGACACAAGCCCACAGTGTATCTGTCTGCACTGCAGGACTCTGGCTTTTTATGGAGCTGTCATCCAGGCCTGGCCTGGGAACAGCTGTGCAGTTCCATCTGCGTCCTGAGCCAGAGCTCTGTAGCTCAGCAAATGTCATCAGTTAGTTAATGTGCTGTTCCTCTGCTCTGGAGCCTGTTCACCCTGAGCTCCGTGGCATTTACTCGGGTTCAGTCACTGGTCATGAGACACTGAACCAACGTTAGTGTCAAATGAAGTGAAATGCTGTGAAGATGCACAAACAACACCGTCTTACAAAATAAAAATGTTATTTTCAGTATTTCTTTTTAGTCTGACAGAATCTTCTGAAACTAAATAATTGTAAAATCCTTTATGGGGTTGATTCAAATGTCATAACAGTTAAGAAATTTGCCTTGTTGGCCAATCAGAACAAAACTTCACACGTTCAGTATTTGTCTTTTAATTGCATCATATTCTTGTGACTGCTGTACAATGTGAGGCGTTTTAGGAGATACAAATCTTCCCATCATTACTGTAAATCACTTATTTACCTAAGGTTTTCTCTGTTTATTCGTGTTTTTTTTCCACACACGTTTTTAAAAAGTGAATTCACCCAGAAACAAGTATTTATATATTCATCAGCACCATTTATTACATCTTCTGAGGGCATTTAGCTGAGCTGTGATTGGTCAAAATGATTTTAGAGAAGCAGAACCACCTGAGAGTTTTCACTTGAGTCTAATGTGACATTTAAACACTTTAAATCAGTGAGTCACAAATATGTGAGAACATTTTTTTTTTTACAATTATGACTATGTCTTGTAGGAAAACTATATTTCAGAAATGTTGAATTATTAGGTTGATTTTTCTCCCAACTTTAGTTAGACTGACTTTTGGAAGAATGTAATTGATTATAATTAATAATATTTTACTTCATTAAATAGAGCCAGGTTTGTTCAGCTTGATTTATATTTATTTCTAAAAAAAAAAAAGCCAGAAATGATTTAACGTTTATTAAAATGAAAATGTCTCAGATTTGCTGATTTACAGGCTCTGTAAATCAGATTTATTTTATTTAAAATGTGTTTGCTTGAAAAAAAAAAAACCCTAAACATTAACCCTCGCTATGATTTTTCTAACAACATCTACGAAAAATACAGTGCTGAAGGTAAAATACAAAACGACACAGTGCTTACAAAATATCCTCGATTTCATTTTAGAACAAATAATAAGCATCCTGACAAATATTGCCAATAAAGCTTCTTGGCCTATTCGCCTGAAATTAAAAATATAGGCCTACGGAATAAATAAAAAGTTGCGCTTATAGGCTATATTTAAAAAAGTGCCATTTTTTACACATTATACAGTATATAGGCCTAAATAATGTCCATATTTATTTTTTCAGATTTTAACGTTGGTATATAGTCCAAAAAAAGAACTTTTGTCTTATTAACAAAAAAAAAAAAAAGTAAAAACCTTAAACGGGCAAAATGCGCGTGTGCATATTTTACAAAATGAATAAAGACGTGAAACGAGTCATCTGCTCTGCAGGACTGTAGTACCAAACAGCAGCTGGGTTCCGGTCCGCTGCTCGATGATAAAAGGTTTGTATTTATATATTATTATCAGGTTCGTTGCTTCTGTCGCTGCATGGGTAAAACGCGCAGCTGTAGTCCGGTTTCTTTGCGCTCCAAACGTCTCTCAGTGGTCATTTATTCTCTTAAATCTGCTGCACGGTTCCGGTTCTGTGGCGTGCAGCCCGTCCGTGTCCGCGTGGATCACATGACGCAGGGCTTGATGTCCTGGTAGGAGACCTGCTGGTGGTGGTAGTAGGAGCCGTTACCCGATGAGTGCATGGCCGAGGACGTCATGGCGTTAAACGAGAACACGAACTCCTTCCGGTCGCACATGCTGGGGGACTGGGTGTGGTACCGAGGGATGCCTGCAGAGAAAATAACAAGGTGTAAAAAAAAAAAAAATACAGCTCTGATGTTATATCATTTTAAGTCCTAAAAGTTGCAATCTGTCTTCTTTTTATAATAAAACTTATTAAGAGAAATAGGCCAAAATGTGTAGCTAATTTATAAAAAAATAGGCTATTTACCTAAATATCAATAACTTTTAAATCATGGATCCATTCATTAAATTATATTAAGATATTATGTCATTTGGAAAAATTTGCGCGTTTTTTAAAAGTTAAATGAAAACGCATTTCAGTCGCTGAGCGCCCGAAGACAACTTGACAAGGACAATTAAGCAAAGTGAGGCGGAATCGCGGGGTTAATTAGTGGCCCTCTCGCACGCGAGTCCCGGAGGACCGGGAGCCCCGGGGCTCGGCGGGATGGACCGTACAGCTTGTTTCCACAGCCAACAGACTGGCAGGACCCTGATCTGCTCCGTTAGACCCTCCATTCTATAACATAGAACCTGCGAGTCTGAAACTATTGGAATATACATTTAATTGGAAGCGATAAATCTAATTTGGGTAGAAAATTCCCCCTAATGGCCTCCATTACAGTCCTTCCGTTATGCAGAAACACAGATAAGCTTTTTCAGCCACACACATTTAATTATTGTCAGTTTAACAAGTATTTTTTAACATTAGGCCCAAATGTGGCACAAGATTTTTCATCTGCAAGACATTGCCTGAACTCTTAAGATGTTTTTGTTTGTATTCAGGTGAAATTTGAATTCTTTTCATATCAGATTTGTGAGGTCACAACGTAAAGTCGCCTACCCTGCAGGTCTGTGGTGCCGTGGCCGTTCTGGTGCAGGTACGGCTGCTCTAAAGAGTGTGTGGGCAGGCTCGGCTGCAGGCTGTTCGCTCCTGGGTTACATGGAGACAGTGGCTGCTGTTTAATGTAGGAAGCTCCGTTATTCAGAGAGGCGGAGGGCGCCGGAGCCCACGCCGAGGCTGAGCTCGAGTAGACGGGGTGAGGCTCCATGACTCCCCCGCTGGTGAGCAGGGGGGAGGCGGAATTGTCGTGGTGGGGATAATCGCTCCCGGTGGATCCCGTACAGCTTCCCATGTAGGAATGTCCGCTGTTGGTCGACAGGTGTGACATGGAGTGACCGGACAGACCCATCCCGTCCATGTTCCCTGCCAAGTGTCCATTCATCATCCCGATCCCGCTGTCCAGAGACAAGCTGTTGGGCGGGCAGGAGAGGCCCCCGCCGCCGCCCTGGAAGTTGTAAGAATCGGGGATGTGGTTGAATCCCAGGCCGTTCATCATGCTGTACATCGGCTTCAGCGCCTGGCACTTGCGCCTAAAACCCCGGGGTCTCCTCCTGAACGAGCCCTCCTCGAACATGAACTCACTAGCCGGGTCGATAGTCCAGTAGTGGCCCTTCCCTGGTCGACCGAGGCCCTTGGGCAGCTTGATGAAGCACTCGTTCAGGGATAAGTTGTGACGCACGGAGTTCTTCCATCCCTGATATGAGCCCCTGAAAAACGGGAAGCGGCTCTGCAGGAACTGGTAGATTTCACTGAGCGTCAGGCGCTTGGTTGGAGAGCTCTGGATGGCCATCACTATCAGGGCTATGTAGGAATAAGGGGGCTTCTCTGGTCGTCGGATCCCCGCGTTTGTCTTTTTGGTTTTCGTCGTGGAGGAGGCGGTTTCCATCACCACCGTCTGTCCGTGCGGCTTCTCCGGAGCAGACATCGGACTGCTCTGAGCAGGAGTCTGCGCTGGGGGCTGCTGGACTTCTGCCGTCATGAGTTTGATTCAGTCTTCAAGACGACGAATATGATAAAAAAAATATTTGGCTTTCCACTGATTGCTACAAAATTTGACAACACTTCGCCGACATAAAAAGAGAAAGAAAAAAAAAGGCGCGTCTGTTTTCAGAACGTTAGGTTTTTGGAGTAGTCCCTCTGCAGTCTGAAACCGGAGCACTTTAAAGGTTTAACGTCCGAGCTGGTGCAAGGAGCAGAACAGGAGCCGCTTTCCACTTCACTTGGTGTGTTGTCGTGCGTCCGAGGAGCTCACTTTTTACTTATCTGTTGCCATCGGCGCTTTGGAAGCTGTAGGTCTTGTCATCCTAATGCTGGGGCCCGCCCAGTCCCCTCCTACTCCAGTGGTGGGCTGCAAGCATGCACATCTGCGTGCGCTCACTTTTCTCTGAAATGCTTTCATTTTTTTAAAACACAGAAAAATGGAATATGTCCCACAGATAGCATGCAACAGATAATAACTGGCTTTAAACAGCTTACAGAGCAAGAAAATCAGATTAATATTTACTTTGAAGCATGCAAATTCTGGTTTGGATTGACTTGTTTTTTTACACTGAGTTTTTTTATTTTAAATTATACAAATTGTGGTAATAAATTAATGTGTCCGGGTGCGTATATCAAAACAGCAGCTCTTAATTTCAGGCGTGGGCGCATCGCTCCTGTTGCAAGATGAGCCATGCACGTCTCCCGTCCTTAAACGCACTAAAAACTAAAATAAAACATTTTTTAATGCATGAAAAACATTTAGCAGACAACATTTCTCCTCGCATTCAAAACCAGCCTCCTGATTTCTGTAAAAGATAGACAGGAACATGGGCAGGATGTTTATACAGCAGAATGTAAACATTTTCCCTGGCCTTCTTTAAATAAAAAATCAAGCAAAAAGCCCCGTTAGATCAGCTAATACTCAAACTGATGTGCGTCCTCTCTGTATGTTGGAGCGTTTTTTCCCCTCATTTCTTCCAAAAAATGAACACCGTTTGTGAAACGCAGTCATAATATTTACGCGGAAGGAGCGAGGTGGAGGCGCAGCCGAGCTGTGCGCACAGAAACTCGGACCTGGACTTGAGACGGACTCCTGCAGGCAGCTCGACTTGGAATGAGGCAGGATTTGAGGTGAGGAGGACTGAACGCGTTCAGGAACATCTTTGAAAAGCTTCAATGTGACATAAAATATCTGCATGAATGTTTTGCCTTGACTCCAAATCAGATTGCGCACAAAGTGTGTGTTTATGTGCTTAATTAGCCCGTTTTACCACCTTGGATCCAGCTGGGAGTGAGAGCTGCTGGAAGGCGACCAGTCCTAAACCAGTTTACAGTGGCTGGTTATTGTTCCCTGGAGATGCAACATGTCAGGGTTCAGCTGCTCGATCCAGGGGGGCTGCTTTTGATTCCATAAAAAAACAAAACAAAAAAAAACAGAATAACAATAACCAGTGGAAGAATATGTCAAATTTGGCTTCTGCACAAAGAAAACTGAATATTAGTGACGTTCTATCTGCGTAAAGCTTTTCTATATTTTTGCATCTAATATTGCAAAATAGAGTTATTAGGCTGCTCATTACGTGATCTATTTATAATTTAACGATTCACATTGCGTATATAGTGACTCGTTTGCTTCTGGTTGCCAAACTGCTGGAAAAAAAATCCACCTTAAACTTTTATTGTCTTATGAGTTTGTTGTTTCTGTTTCAGAGAAAATTAAAATCTCAGAAAAATGAATGTATGTATTGTTTTAACTGGTGCTGCTTGCATGAAGTGAGAGCTACATATTTATCAGTGGAGCTGGACCACCCAGCGCGCACCAGGGGCAGGCGCGCTCCCGTCCCCTCTCTGCCCACTGCATTTAATTACGGCTGATGACTTCATTCCATTAAGGCTTTTCCCCTCTCACGCTCGGCCGCCTCATGCTATATTATTGCTTTTCTGCAGGACTGTGTGCACATTTTGACTTTTTCTTAGAACCCATGCCAGTTTTTATAATGTAAAGTTTTAGTGGGGGATCAGAATGTTTTAATTCCATTCCAAAAGATAAAGTGTCACATGACCTCTTGAATCTGACATCATTTGGGCTGTGTCGTGAGTCAGTGTGTTTTTAATGATGATGCAGAATAAAACAAATATAAGATCAAATGAAAACATTGAGAGTTTTGACGACTGATCATGTTCATCCCTGCAGAGGCTGCAGACCCGAGGTCACAGCTTCCTCGTTGCTCCATTTCAAACAGAGTCGTGCACTTTTCCATGACGTCCAATCATGAAATATTTGACAGCGCTGCATCCTCTGGAATGCCCGATCACTTAGGTAGAGGTGCACCGCAGAGCGCACGGTCCTGTTGGCTCTTATTCTGCTTCAGGGCCACTGGAGCCACGTTTTGGACTCTTGCTGCAAAAAACAATAAACTTAAACATTTTCATAGTTTGTTTTTTTTACATTTGTGAACTTGCAATGACACAGCATCACTTCAGTCCTTTTAAAAAATGGTTTGTCCTGCATCATCACACATAGTCTTCAATTTCCAGATTTCTTTTTAGATTATAGCGCATCTAAAAACACCTCTAATATTCTCGACACCTGACAGCTGAATCAAACAGCAGATCAGTGGACTAATATCACAGATTCAGCTGAATGTCTATTCTAAATGTTTCTCTCCGTAAAAGTTTGAAGAGTTTCCCTCCTGGGTGGTGAAAGAGGTCTGCAGAGGGTCAGCCAGAGGCCGCAGATTGACTCAGTTTGGAGGACAGCGATACAGAAAAATCAATCACCTCGGCTGTAAGTCCACCCGAGCTGAACCCAGCAGCGATTCAAGAAAAAAAAAAATCATTTTAGGGAATAAATACTTATTAAATCAAATTGGTAAACGAGTTTACTTATTTCAAATTTAAGCACGTAACCTTAGCTGGAAATTTAGAAAAGTCAAAAAGATAAAAAATTGAAACAAAATATCAAAATTGACCAACTTACATCACTGTAAATAATCTGGACTTTCTCAGTTTGACAGAGTAACATTTTAATAAGTTTATTTAGATGACAAACATCCCATGATTTGTATAATAAAGGTTAAATAAGATGGACAATAAAGTTTGGTTAAAACATAACAAAACAAACGCAGCGGGCTGTTGATTTGGCGCAGAACTCAATAATTAGGCGCGCTTAAACAAACATTAACGCACTTTTTAATCTCTTTATAAAAAGGAGTTTAAACCGTCTCCTATACACATTACAGGTGAGTGGAATTCTTTCCCCCACACAGCTTTAATTGTTGTGTCTCTTAGTGTCCCTCCGTGTTGTCCCGTGTGATGCTGAGGTGGCTCCCCCCTCGTCACTTTCCCTCCGCTGTAGGTGGCCGTGTATATTTTTGTTTAAGTGCTGTTTATGTGACGGAGAACGGACGGGACTGCTCGCAGACCGCTGATTGCGCAGCATCGGGTCTCAGGGTGAGCTGGAAGTGTTTCTGACTTTCTGCCTGCTGGACCGGATCTTTGCGTCGTGACGTGTGAAGAACATCATTTAGCACGGATTTATTTATGATCACTGATTGTTATTGATATTGGATGAATGGATGAAACCAAACAAACACCCGAGCTGACCCCATTGAGCCTGGCACTGACCCCAGACCCGCTGAATGGACTCCTTTTTCAGTCCGTGCGTCTTTTACAGTCTAATGTGAAAACATGGTTCACTAATCGGTTTAAACCGCTCTGTGAAAAATGATGCAAAAATGTGACTGTGGCAGAAGTATTATGTTTTTGTTTTACTTTTTCATACACAGAATTTTACTGAAGACATTATGTTGAGGCATCATCCATGAAGTGATGAAAACTAACAAAATGCGCTTAATGAGTAATTTTTATGACCTCTAACTCCAAGTTTACATTTATTAGGTGTAATCATTCATTTATTGACCAGTGAAGGTTCATTTTATTGTTTGGTTGCAGGTCTTGATGTAATTCCTCCTCTCCTCCACCACACTTCATTCTGCCTCCACATAACCTGTAATTATGCTTTTTATTTGTGTTTTTATTTGAGTCCTTTAAAATATTATTAAATTGAACTGATTAATGATTTAAACCGACTTCAGAGCTCAAATAAGAGTCAAGATGACTCAGGGGAAATCATCCCTGAGCAGCTTTAGGTTTTCATCTTTTTGTCACTTGAAGTTCGGAGTTATTTTAGTCCGTTTTTTCTCAAATTGAACACAAATAAATGATTTATTATACGCTTATAACAATGTGTTATTTGTGCAAATGTTTTATTTATTAGAACCTCGGCCTTCACTGACCACACTTTATCTTTTGTATAGAGAAAAATCTGCGTCTCTTTTTGTCATAATAAACATTTGCTGTAAACAAACAGTTCGATGTATCGTTTTGTGATATTTTGAGACATTTCATACATCATGAAAAAGAGAGTTCCTTTAAAAAAAAATCTGTTTTTTAAAATAATATCTATTTCTTTTAAAAATAATTTTGGCCAGTCGGTCACCACATAATGAAGCACAGTGGGGAGAATTTGGCAGGTTCAGAGTTTTTACAGAATCCCAACGTGGTTAGAAGTTGTGGAGTGAATGTGTCATCAGTGATACCTGTTCTCAGGTCAGCATGGCGACTTGTGCTTTTAATGCTTTAGAGCCAGAGAGAAATGAAAACAAAACAAAACAAAAACCCACACAGGAAGCATAAAGTCAAAACAGAACAGGAAGACATTAAAATAGATGAGAGCAGGTTTCTTTACAATGAACACATGAATAAATGTTCTGTGTAATTTTCTATTCCACTTCTTTAATTTTAAATGAGCAAAATTAATTAATTCATTTAATTTATTTGGTTATCTTTTGATGATGATGATGATGATGATGATGATGATGATGATGATGATGATGATGATAATAATAATAATAATAATAATAATAATAATAATAATAATAATAATAATAATAATAATAATTTTGTATTTGATCAGATTTAGAAATGTTTTAAACAATTTTTAATTAATGGATGAAAAATATTAAAACTTTAAAATTTGTTTATTGAAAAAAATATAATGACACACAAAAACAAATATTAATATACTATCATGAATATGTGCTTTTATTATTATTATTATTATTATTATTATTATTATTATTATTATTATTATTATTTTATTATTGTGTCAAGCACTTTTTTGTGTGGTCTTCAGTTTTCAGTAAAGATGTGTGTAAATGTTCGATGTTTAAATTTGAAAGCAGACAAAAACATAAACACCTAATATATTTATATATTTCACATTTAATGCGAATTTAAAAAATTCCACTTATTTGCTTTAATCAACTTAACAGGCATTTTCAGGTTTTATGAGTTCTCCTCAAGATGAAATATGACAAAATATTTTTTATGCTAAACTCAAAGCATTTTGCTCAGTTGAAAGCAGGTATCTATTTGTATTTCTTTAAAAGCTACATTTTGCTCTTCCTTTAGTTTCTGTCTTTTCCAGCCTCTCCTCCGTGTTGGTTTGGCCTCACCATGAAGTCTCGGTCTCACACAGTGAGTGGGAGAGCCTGTTTGGTGCCCCACCCTGCAGTCCTGCACACCTCCCAGAGCCGGTCTATCATGGCCTGTCTAATGTAGGGAGAGACATCAATAATGAGAGCTGAAGCAGAAACCACAGTGGAGAACACAAAAGAGACGGGGAGGGCAGACGCAGGCCACAACTGGCTCTGCTGCAGGTTAGCTCCTTTGATACTGCCCTGATAGAAGTTTGATGGGTGCACATGGGGCAACATGGGTTTATATGTACATGTTTACATAATATCTATGGTGTTTACGCACAGCCCACCAACCCTTTTTTTCTTTCCTCTGAAGGGGGATTTTCCTGTGGCACGCTGCTTTGGAAAAAGCAATTAAGAATTCCCAAACAGCACACCACAATGGGAGATATCATTTGTGCAATGTGTGTTCCATGTCCCTCACAGTTTTTGTCTGGAATGGTTTGACTATTTTTAATCTGCGCACAACCAAATCCACCTACAGAGAAACCACAAATTGAATGAAAGAGACTGGGGATGAGTGGGCATGGTAATTGCCTATTGTGGAGCTCAAACTCCTCTCTTCTGTCATAAACACACCAGGGAGTTTTACAACTTGATACTCAGTACTCCAGCGGATTTGAAATTGGGGCATATCCTCGTTGTCTGTGGGAACCCATAGCCAGGCAGCGGTCGGAATCAGCCAGGAATGCTTTGGGATGGTAACTGGATTCAGTTGTAATGCCCGGCTCTCCACAGCAGAACACCAGGGTGGGAAAATGGCTGAGAGCATTTCCTGAGCAGACGGGGGGGTCCAAGCGAAGCATCACATGCGTGGCATCATGTGACAGAGACTCTGCCAGGCTTAGGCCATGATCCCAAGTGAGGAGAGGAGTGAGGCTGCAGGAGACATGATGGGAGAGGAGGAAAGTGCCTGGGAACGAAAGGGAAAGATGTAAGAAAGCTGTGAAGGCTGCACACAGATTTAGTCTCTTTTTTTTTCCAAAACTGACTTTTTAACCTAAATAAAGCTTAGTTTTGTTTTCACAAAAAACTCTTAAAAACATAAATGTTTTAAATATGTTTCCAAGAGTTGTTCTTCATGTACTGAATAAAATAATTAATGTTCATGCAGACTTAAATGAAAAGTTACGGGTCATAAATGCACATTTGGCATAATACTCCAAATGAACTTTGTATAAAAATCATTTTAAGCTTAGAAATGTGCAGGCAATTAATAAAAATCCAGTCAGTTATTCACGCTAATTTTTCTCCAAACAACGAAGGTGAGGTGTCTAAAACGGACAGCTGTGTAACATCTGTAATGTTATTCAAATGCTTTAAACAGATATATAGTCACAACAGATTATCCTTCTTTGTTGTTTTTATACTGCATTTATTACTAAAACCCGTCTGCATTTAGAGCCTGCAGCCTTGTGTAAATAAAAAACTAAACTGTATAAAATGATGCAAAATTAGGGTGATTGTCCAAATCGATATTCAGTTCCTCATTTTATGTGATCTAAATGTGAAGTTTGATTTATTTACGTTTAACCCCAGAAGACATACTATCCCTGAGGTAGTTTCACTCAGTTTAGTAACTTTTGATGATCAGTCACTTTATGTGGACCTGATGGAGTGGGACATCATTCTTGGGTTGGAGTTTGAGCTAATGTGTGAAAATTGTTTGTATGGTTTGATGAATTTATGGTAATTGAGTTGCAGAAAAAAACCAGTGTCCCATTTAAAAAAGTAACTTCTTTTTTCTGATTTTGGGTCCGTTTTGCTGTTTAAAGTGGGACTTATGAGCCTGTCAGGATTATAAATCCAGACCAGCTTTAATTGTAACAGTGACTCACACTAAATACTTAACATTTTTCATTGTTTGTGATGTTGCTATAGCACGAGGAAGATGCTACATATTTTGTCCCAGCTTTGTGTGTCTGTCTCTGGTTGCATGCGTTCACGTGTCGCTGCCAGCGGGAGAATTTTGTTGACTAAATATTTGTATATGTGTTAGTGGACAGGCTCAGCTCCCTCTGGCTTGTGTAAATGTTAACGATGCTTGGAGAAATCTTAGCCTATAATTGTCCAAAGGGCTTTTTATTTTCACCTGCTACCGGCCTCTTTCCGTTGTTCTGCTCTATAACAATGGCACAGAGGCTTGCGGAGTGCAAAGTGATTGATGCTGGACTCTGTTTGGCCCGTCTTCAGATGGGGGCCTGAGAGGAAGTGGCTATCCCTCCCTTCCACCCTTACTATAGCCTGCAATAACGACAGACTCGGGAGAGGAAAGTGCTGATCGGGACGTCCCATTTTTAGCAAAGTGCCAATCGTTCCAAAAGACAAGTTGGCGGGCACGTATAAACAACGTTTTCAAGACTTATAAATCTATTTCCCACCAGATGAAACAGAGTGGAGTTAATTGACGCCACACGATGGAGCCTAACTTTATCCACTCCATCTCATCTCCAACTATCACTCTTGTTCTTGTCCTGTCAGGGAGGGAAGAGACGCAGGCTCATCTCTGCTGCATTCTTTCCATTTTACTGAAGAGCAGTGTGGTACAGAAGGTAATCCATCACCTAAACCGTCCGTCCTTCTCCCTGCCTGTTTCTAACTGTTTCTCTTTCTCCTTCCTCCAGGCTCGAGTGGGCAGGCGTGCGGCTTTGGCCACAGGAAGCCGTGAATTCTTCGGAGAATGGAAGATGTCTCATGGAGAGACGCGCCACCCCACCTCCCCTCTTCCCAATCACCCACACGCCACCCCAAAATGACCCCTGACCCCTTCATGTGTTTATATCAGACCATGGAAGTGAGAAATAGTGATGAGTCACTCTGGCCGTGTGTTTACACTCCGGAGTCACGCAAGGAAGGAAATCAGCCACGGTCTGCTAAAAGTGGCGAGGTGAGACGGAGAAGCTGTGATTTACCTCTCTCAGAGACATTATTTAGTTCACGTAACCCCAGATAACGGAGCAGAGAGGACTGTAGTCGAGAAAAAGGACAAGCAAGGTCCAAAACACAAAGGAGAAGATGTGTCTGCTTCTACAATACTTATTGAGGACGTGAAACGGCAGGATGTCATTCATTTTAGATCTGAGTCAGGTTTTCACCACAAAACATCACTGATATCTTAGACTATTCAGGTTAATTTAGAAGAACAACTAAAAGTTTTGCTGTCATTCATTTGATGATTTAATTTACAAGATTGTTTGCTCAATTTATAAAAAAAAAAACAACTGAATCTGAGCTGTAAAAAACATAGTGACTGCCTTACACATTTAGTCTGTTTCTGTATAAGTTTTAGATCAGCAAACACATTTAACATCAACTATAACCTGAGTAAATACAACACATAAATACTGATTTAGTTTGAACAGCGAACAAAGCTATTCAAACCACCTCCGCCCTGTGCAGAATCATAGTTAATAGACTCCTAATAACTGTTATAAACAAGTGCATTCAGGCATGTGTGATAACTGGTAATAAGTCATTTCACTCTTTTATACAGATTTTTAAAATTTCAACCACATTGGAGTTTTCCAACATGGATGGCCCATTTAAGGTCAAAGGTCAGATCATCTGTTAGTAAATCAGCCCCAGGCCATCACACTATCACCACCATGTTTGACTGTATAGGTATGATGAGGATTGTCTAAAATAGTTAGCTTTACTTATGATGTGACAGGATACGCGTGTTTCACAAAGTTAAACTTTTATCCAATCAGCTGACAGAATTTTGTCCCAAAAGTCCTGAGGATCAACAAGATGCTTTCGGTAAATGTGAGACGGATCTTTGTGTTTTTGATCATCAGAGGTTTTTGGTCTTGGAACTCTCTCATGGATGCCATGACCTCTGACCTTCAGCTTCACCATGACAGTGTAGTGCTTTAGATGCTGCTCTGGGTTCTTTTGTTTGTGTAGAATGAGTTATGATGTGTTGCTTTTTGAGATCTTTTAGCGTACTTTATGTCATCAGACTGGTTCTATTGGGTGCAGCTATAGTGGAACGGAACTCAGCTTTCCTAATAATGTAGTTAATCATAATTAATTCATGATTTACATTTTCACATAAATAGGCCAGGCTGGTTTGGATAGCTTATTTCCATTAATAAATGAAATAGTCATTTGAAGATGATTTATTAGTGTTTTTTTCTGATAATAAAATGTGTTTGCTCGTCTGAGACACTGACTAATATAAAACTCGCCTCGTTATGGTTGATATTTTCAGATGTGTTAATCTCTGTATAAAGCTGCTGTGATGTGATATCATTGTCGTGTTTCTAGTTTGGATAAAAATGGAACGTTTTGGCAGAGATCCATGAGTTTCTCCACACGCCTCTCAAACTGTTTTGACGTTGAATTTTCATCATCTTCGTGATACAGTTTCATCTTATTTTGACAGCAGCAGGTGATTGTATCTTTGAGGAAAATGAATAGTTTTAATTTCACATTGGAAACGGGCTCATATGTGTTTTCATGCGTGTGTTATTGCCGTATAAACATTTGACACGTCCCGTGTTGGTCTTCGGCTTCGTTTCCAGCGTCCTCTTAGCGCTGTTTACTGTGGCTTCCACCACTTTTTCAAACACAGAGTCACTGTTGTCCTCCAGGCAGTCAGATTTTAAATTACACAACTGCTGTTTTCAAGGCACAGCTGCAGTTAGCGCAGTTGTATTCGCTAAATAAAAGTGACACTTTTCACGTTTTTTTCCGTCGCTGTCCTGGTGCTGGTAGCCTCATTGCCAACAGTGTTAAGGATCCTTTTACTCATCATCACACACACCGCCACAATGAAAGAGTCAGAATTGTAAGTGCTGTCAGGGACTTTGATTGATTGTTGTGTTTATCACCATGTTATTAAGAAATCAGGCTAACCACAGCTGGGCCTGAAGCTCCTTAATTCCAGCTGAATCACACGGCTTCATGCTAATTAAAGGTTTGCTAAACAGGTTTATTTTTGTGATTTTTTTTTCTTTTAAATATAGTCTCTGTTTTTTAAGAGTGCTGATTGTTGCATTTGTGTACTGTCTGGAACTTTTCAGACCCAGCCTTCAGTCGTACCATGTCATGATCCTAAAACGCCTGTAAATAGAAAATCCTCCATCCAACATGTGAGGGTAATGAGTCTACGTTCTCTGGATCTGCAGAGATTTATCCCCGTTTGGTTAATAGAGCCCGCGGCACGCTGCGTTTGTGTATTTCTGAGGTAAACACAGTCATGGCGAAGTGGACACGCTGCTGAGTGTGTCCTGACTGGAGACAGAGAGCTCTACGGCACTGTACTTTCTGAGGGTTATAAATGGCCATTTGGTAATGGGCCATGTATTAGGGTTAAACAGCTCTTATAAAGGCCCCAGCGTGAGCTTTTGCTGTGGGCAGTTTGATCGAGGAATCAATCAGGTGGCAGATGTTTCACGTTGGAGCTCCGTCCAGCTCTCGCTTTCAACCAAACAAGGGAAGAATTGATGAAATGACTCGAAATCCACTGAAAATCATGAAGTCAAAACAATAAAAACTTCATAGTTAAAAAAAGTAATATTATTATCTAAACTTATCCATCTTTTGGATCAAAATGACAGTTTTGCTTTAACACTGTCCATTTCCAGCTGGCTTTAGATTGTACTTGTTTTTTGTGAATTTTGATTGAAGAAAGAGAGATTTTGATTAAAAATATTAATTGTGAGTAGATACTGAAGCATTTTGAAACAAGGTAAAAGCATTAAGGAACATTTCTAGTATTTAAATGTCTTAATAAATAACATATTTCATACCTGTTTTGATTCTTATCGTGTGATGATGTTTACCTACTTCTGTTTTATTTTGCACTTTAAAAATGGATTCTTTTGATGTATATATTTTTAATAAACTCTACTTAAATAAAAGTTGGAACATTTAGTGGTTCTTTTATCTTTAAATCTACATAAATATGTAGTTTTTTATTTTAAAATTTGCTTAGGGATGTCCTGATTGTGATTGTATCACCTGATAATGAACTAAATCATTAAAAATGCTAATCTGATACTCAAATGAGTTTGCTTTTTTACAGCAGTCTTGCAAAGTACATAAATTAATGTGTGTAAAATCAATTCTGTCTGTTTCTGTAAAGGATCCCAGTTCAGAAATATCCTTAGTTTTATTTCCTGAATCTAAAAAACACTTATGAAACTTTGCAATGACTCAAATCCAGCATTTTATTGACGCTGCTGGTGGTCCTTTATTTACTTTAGTCACATCTGTTATCATTTTTAAATAAGAAAATGTATCTGTATTCATGCTGTTCGGTTATCTAAATAACGGCACCCTGCAGCTGAGTGGTGTGATTTATGACAGTGCTCTTTGAAATCAGACATCAGATTTAGCTAAAAGGATTTAAATTAGTTCATCAGATTTTTTTTGAAGACCCTACATGCACCAGGATGAGCTTAGACATTTCCCCCATCATGAAATCAGTAAATGATCGCTGTGTTAAGGTTTTTTGGATAATTTATGGCACCGGCGAGACAAAAAGGCATTTGATCTGAATCATTTCCCTTTTTTTCGTAGAAGAATAATTCAGACAGAAGTGGATTTTATTGGCTCTTGTTTCATCAGTCATGTCCGTAATGTTTAGCAGACACTCGGGATGTGAAACCTCAGGAATTCATAATGAAACGTTAATTATTGTGGCGACGACCCGAGGTGTGTGTGTGTGACGTTTACCCACATCCAAACAGGCTTATCACAGGTGTTGGGACGGACGGACGGACGGACGGACAGACGGACACATGGTTCTACTTTGACATCTGCTAATTCCAGGGAATCAATTCTAAATGACACCTATGGGATACACAGAGTGGATTTCCCTCTGATGCAGATTGGCGGTGGTTTGCAGATGAAAGACAGTAAAATAAATAAAGCTGTGGTGAGCAGGCAGAGCTCTGCTGTCCGCACACTACAACCATAATGGGATACATACTGACATAAAGAGAGAGGTGGAAGCCTGCTCCTGGTTTTCTTTTTTTTTTATTGTACTTTAGTTGTCATGGAAACACTGACGGACTTCTGCTGTTGGTCCGAAACATCTGTTTTGACATTTGTTGCATGAAAGTATGATACTTTTCAGTTTAAAGGTTAGGACCTGACAGCGATTAGCAGAGATCAGCTCTGTTCCTTGTCACCCTCCTTCTGTCTGCCGGCCCCACCGCTGCTGATTTCCTTTTAATCCTAACGCAGCTCATTAAATCAAACTCAGCAGTATCAAATGGCTTTTTAACCTCCTCCAATCAATCTTTTCATCAGCTGCTGCATCGGGGCTTGGCCTGCAGTGAGAATGGTAATGGTAAGACAATCTTTCCTTGACTCATCCTGGCTGGAATTATGCATGATACTCCTACAAGTTACACTGACCTGCCAGTCCTGCACCGTGCTAATGCAGTTTCAGCTTTTGCATACAGCGTTGTGCATTAATTTTTACTTTTATCTTTGTATTTTAGTTTTAGGTAGTGCCAATCCTCCTTTTTGCAGAAATCTAACTGTATTTAACATATTTTAGTCTTTTTGTGGCAAAGGAAGAACCAAAGGATATAGGTGAGGTGCAAACAATCAAAAAATTTGATTCTAAAAACATTTAAGACTGTATGTTATCATTTAAAGAAGTTATTAACCAGTTCATTTTATTACCAGCTCAGTCTAATTAGAAGCACAGAAACATTCCTGCTGATAAAAAGGGAGCACTATTGAGGTTTTGTCACTGGTGCCACTGGAGTGATTTATTCAGATTCTGGTCAACTCCCGTCTGATGCACTTCAACAAATCACAGCCTGAGGTCTGGCAAAGACCCCCCCCCTCCAAACCGCACTCATCCCCGTCTCCCTCTGTGACCCCACACAGACCACGCAGTAACAGGGTTCAGCACCCTGCATTAATATCAATCAAAGCTAAGAGACCTCAGGTCAAGCCGCTCCTATCCTCAACACAAGAAAACTCAACTAATTTGACAGCTGAGTAAGTTAAAGAACTTCTGGAAGTGTCAGAAAACTGAAGTCCTCATGTAAGTTCATGTATTTGTACTTTCACAGAATCTTGGCAGAAAAACTTTTTTCTAGCAAACTCATATGTTCACATATTTTGGGTTATAAGAAGCCTGAAGAGTTCGGATTGTTTTATGATTAAACGTCTGTGAGCACCAGTGGGTCTGAGTGACCCAGGGACTCTGGGTGATAAGACCTCTATAACTCTACTTTATCCCCCTGCTCATTATCAGCCCCCGTCCCAGACCTGCTCTGAACCCTCAGGCTGCAGCAGGACACGCTGCTCTTCACCTTCCACAGCCTGGAGATTACCGGGGAGACGGGGAGGCTGAGCCTAAATGAGCACAAACACTCCACAGCTTCTTTCTGTGGGAGGCATGAAATGTTTTACTAACCCAAAAGGAAGATGACTTTAAAAATTAATTAAACTATAACAGAAATGCTATAAATAAAGCACATGCATGTTGTGTTCTCATTGATGTTTGACATATCATCCAAATCATTTTGTGTTTTGAGGAGTTTGCAGGATTTTTCCATGCTATCTTTTTAAAACTTCCCATCTGTTTGTTGCCAACTTGTGTTAATGCTGTCTTTCTGTTTTCATCAGAATCATTTAAACCATTGTTTGCATCTTATTTGCATTCATAGTTAGAACAAACAAACCCTGCAATCTTTTATTTCTGCTGTATTTTTAGATCTGCTGATCTGGACTGAGTCTTTGTCATCAGAATTATTGACACTGTCAGTTTTTGACTTATTTTAAGGGAAACATGCAGCAGCTAAAGCGGAAACCTTTGTTCCTCATCTGTTCATCTGTTGCATGATTCATCTCATTTATCAAGTTTTTAAAGAGATAAAGTCCTGAAATGTTTTTATTTGATAATCAATGTTTTCCTTCAAGAACAATTGTTTAGAAAGCGTTTGATTGAGATGTATTGGTGTGTTTCTTAGTGTTCACAGACTGCATGGTAACATCCAGGTTTGCTCTGTGATTTTCTCATGTAGATTTTAATTATGTGTCTGTTTTGGTGTGACTGAGGATTTCCTTGAGCTATTCTGTTGCTTGTTTATGAAGTTGTGTGTTTGTGTGAGAAAGGAAAGATCACATCAGTATGGCAGCTTGTGCATGTGTGTGTGTGTGTGTGTGTGTGTGTGCGCGCGCCCTTATGTGTGTTTTTCAGTTTGGTGTGAGGGATGATGATGGAGACGAGTAAAGATGAGGATGAAGCTGAGTTCTCTTACTGTCGTGTGTGTAGTTTGATGACCAAACATTTAAGAACATCATGTAATCTGTTTAATTTAGAGCTTCTGAAAGAAGGAAAATTCAAAAGCAACATTTTAAAAATTCAACCAACTTATAGTCAAGCAACTAGAGAAAGTGTTGTAGATGTAAATCATTCATGATACTTTAACATTTTGTTGTATGTGGCTGAAAATACAGAAGGACTAAGAAAATCTGTACAACTTCCTGTCTGCTTTGCAGGAAGCAACAAGTTAAAATAAAACAAACATATTTATTGTATTTAAATTAACATGTTTCTGTTATATATAAAAACATGTATAAGTCAAGAATTTATATATTTTAAATAAATTATTTGTTGTGGAGACAAATAAAGCTTTTCTTTTGGACAAAGTCACCAAAAAAACAAAGCGTTTTGCTTAGAGAACTCCATGTAATCATGCATGTTGTGGTGTTGGTTAAATATGCATGGCTTTCTTTAAACTAATCAAGCTAAATTTAGGTTGTGTTGAATACAAACAAGATCCAAAAACATCAGAAAAACTGTTTTCACTGAAGACCTGAAGACCTGTCAGTCTATTTGTTTTAGATTTTTGTAACTAAAAGAGGCTTAAAAGAAAAAGTTTAAAGGATGCAGCAAACCGAAATAAGACCCTTGATAATATTCCTGCCTCATGCATGAAAACCCCAATAACCCAAGGTGGATTGGAGAACGCACGCGAGGCAGACCCCACACAGCAGAAAGCTTTTCCTGCTCCTCTCCTCCTCACATTACTTCATCTTTTCTTCCTCCACAGCGTAGAAACCCCAAACTGCAGCGCTGCCATGCAACTCTTTTTGTAATGTTTTTGCTCCTCAGTTTTCTGGTCTCGTTTCTCACAAAGCACCAGTGAAGCGCGCTGGAAAACAGCCGTAAAATGATTCATCATCTGGCTGACCTTTACCACTCGCATGCATTTTAGTGTCTGTATGCATATGTAGAAGGGAGGTGGGAGCAGGGAGGGAAAGGAGGGGGAGGCGTTGCAAATTTCTTGTTTTAATTTCTCAATTGGCTCTTAACCATGGGTCAAAGGTTGGCTTAGCACAACATCTCTGACAAGATAAGCACCTGTTTCTCTGGCGCTACAGGCCGGAGTTATCCTATTACGCTCAATATGTAAACCTCTCAGAGGAGCCGTACACACATGCGTGTATACTGACGTAAATATGGGAAAACACAAGTGCTGCTCTATCAAGGAAAACACTAACACTGTCAACACCTTCCACCCCCAACACTCTGCAGACATTCAGCATTACCTGACTACAAACTCCTCATCAAGAACTTTGTTTTGAGCTGTGTTTGAAGCTTTGTTTACTTTGTTAGTAGAAAATCTGTAATTGAATGCTTCAGGATGCTCATTACACTTCACAAGTCAGGAGAAGATGCCTGATTTCAAAAGGTGCTGGCAGCAATGCTTCTGTGGGCTGGAAAACGTTTGGGTTGTCATTGAAGTATTTTTAGATGGTAAATAGGCACAGAGAAACCACCTTTCTTTGCCACATTTTAGCACCCATAATTTTGCACACCCCTTGTTTATCCTCTTTGAGATCTTCTTGATCTTTTTTTTTGTTTTTCTGCTGATAAATGATGAGGGTCACCACAACTGGACATACTCAGAAACAGAGATAGCCTCCAACATCTGGACAGTCTTTCTGTTTTTCCCTTTATGCAACTAAAATCTAAATGTTGAGAAAAGTTGAATTATTATTTCTAGGGAAAAAGTCAGAAATTGTCTATTTTAAGGATTGCCAGAAGGAAGCAAACCCCATTGAGCTCCCAAACCCAACTGTATTTGTTCAGTTTATTATTATTAATACTGAGGGTTAAGGGTGACTTTTCACTGAGTAAACTACACAGAAGGAGGATTTTTCTTGAATGCCTCATTTAGACTACTCTCAAAGCAGCAAACTTTAATCTAATAATAGTATTTTGCTATTTTTCTGGACAGTTTTAGTGAAATCTTGAACAATGTTTCCATTATTTTTCAACATTTAAATGTTAATTTTGACTTTTATTTTGAACCTCAGTTTCCCCACTGAGGGACAATAATTCTATTCTATTCTATTCTATTCTATTCTATTCTATTCTATTCTATTCTATTCTATTCTATTCTATTCTATTCTATAGTTGATCTTTTTTCCTGATACAGAAACTTTTCCTACTGACTTTTTTGACTCTTTCAACTTTTTTCCTCAACATTTCAACGTTAGACTTTTTGACTTTAATCTGGAATATTTAGACCCTTCCCCCCAACATTTTAACTATTTTAATCTATAATTTTACTAGTTTTTAATTAAACTTTAAACATGACACCTCATCTTGTTTTATTAATGGCTCTAATTTGCCCTAAACAATGATGTGCAGGTTGTTTTAAAGACAGGTGGTCATCAAATTGTCAGCCTGTGTTCATATCCAGAGTATTGAAGAAATGTTTGCATCTGTTATTGAATTTGACAACTAGAACAGGACTGTGATGGAGATGAATTTGTTGTATAGAAGTTGTAATATGAATGAATTATTGTAATTTGTGTTTGGTAAATGGGGACAGATAATATAAGATGTTTTCTTCCTTCTGCCCCTTTTCATTTAACTTTGTATGTTTTTTGTTTATGTACATAATGTTTGTTACTTTTATTTTACTTTTGAATGAAATAAAAAAAATAAAAAAATATTTCATCTCAAGCATGCTCCTCTACATCAAATTTTTAACACGTAAAGTTTTCTGAAATTAGATCAGACTTTATACTCACAGCCCTCTGTTATTATCCTCATACCATGAATAATGGAGTTTTGATGTTTTGTTTCATTAGTCTTTGCTTTAAATCCTCTTTTCTATCAAGACAAAGGTCTTATCCAGTTCAGGGAAACTGAACAGTGGAAACTGTGTGGTGTACCAAAGAGCAACTGTTTGTATCTGACATGCAGACTTGTTAATCCACATAAGTAAGGCATCATATTGCACCATGCTTTTCATGCCAAAGGGTTATTTATTTGTGTGCATGTTGCGTGTAAGTGTCTCCTCTCACCATTCATTGTTAATTAGGTAGGGTGATGTAAGCATGTTTGCAGGCTTGTATGATCAAACGCATTGGGTTAAATCTGAAACTGTACTGGGACTGCAGGAAGAAACAGACCCAAAGCTGGCTTTCTTGTTGTGTGTCTGTGTGTGTCTGTGTGTGTGTGTTGTTGGTGTGAGCTCAGTGCTTTCTGGATGCTGTGGCCTTTCACTAAGCCTGAGCTCTCTGCTGTAATATTCACCCTGTGCCGAGTCTGATTTCTTGGCTCTGCGATGTGAAATCGAGGCCTTGACACTCGAGTCCGCTCTTTGTGCTGTCCATCAGGAGCAAGCCAGTGTGGTTTCCCACAACATGTGGTTTCAGATGTGTGTGTGCATGCAGGAGAAGAAAGGTTGGACGTGTACGGTTGAGGCAGAGTGGAGTGGTTGGAGGTGGGTTAGGAGAGTCAGAACTGGCAGACTTGATAAGAAGGGTCGGTCCAAATGAATTGGGGTCAACACTGGAGTGTTGTAGTAAGGACCCGGTCAGGGTAGGAGAGGCACAGTGAGGCCCAGGGGTCCCACAGGTCACAGCGTCACACAGACTGGGTGTGTAGCCTTACATTGTTCTGTGGCAGCCAGGTTGTTAGAGTGTCAGCGTGTCACAATGAAAGCCCGTTCTCATGATTGTCTGTAAGAATGTGTTTGCTCATGAATTTTATTTTCATGTATTCCAGAGTGAACTAATGGGAGTAATATTATTATTAAACTAAGAATTACCTCATCTGTTTCGTCTTTGTAATGCATGAACCTGAAACCATAACAGTAACATATAAGTATCTTATTATTGTCATAAAAAAAACAAACAAATATTGTCACTGACTAAAGCAGTGATAAAAAAGCTGGTGGCTCATTCAGTCTTTTCTGTAAGGTATTAAAATCTGATGGAGGGAATCACTTATGGCTCAGAAAGGGTTAATGTTTGCAGTGTTTCAGCCAATCAGGATGCTTGCTCTCAACATGTGCACAGTAAAACCCAGTAAGAGAGCATGAAGTTCAGTAATCTGGCTGCTAAATCTAGAAAGCCAGAGATCCTCGTGAGGAATATTTCTTTTATCCCAGTCTTGTCAAAATACAGACTAGACAGCAACAATTTTTAGACAAAACTTTAGTCTAGATGACTAGGGGCATTTAACATTTAGCCTTTTAATTTAAAATTGCTCTCTGGCCTCTCGTTCCTGCATATACGAGTACAGATCTCAAGCTGTTGAGTCACTGCATAAAGAAATGAAATGATACATCAGTAAATGCTAGACTAAATTAATCATTTCAAATGAGAAGCCTAAACTTATCTTATTAATATTTATTTGAACTTTTATCTTCAAACGAGCCAGGTATCGCTAGCTATTTTACTCAAACACGTCTCAGAGCTCTCACCCCTCCCATCAGGTAAAATACTTATGACTGCCTACTCCAGACATGGGACCGCGCATTACCACAGAAACAATAGAGAGCAAAACACCAGCTGTTGAAACGTTCCCCCAGGTTTTTCCTCTTTCTACGTCCTAACGTTTTTTGTTTTCTGCTAGCTGAAAAGGTGTTTTCCTTTTGGGGACTCTGGTATTTTTTCCTAAAATTGAAGCACTAACAGCCGGCTGTTTCTCTCCTTCTCTCACTTCCAGGATGTTCTGCTGCAAAATGCACCAGGACGCATTAATGGAGGATCCAAGCAGTGTGGAAGTGAGGCGCTTCAGTGAGACAGACAGCCAGATTGTCCAATAGTTGCTTTCGGTCTGAAACATATAATTGGCTGAGATTTTTAGAAAACTGTGAGGAAACACCCTTATTGATTTCTTTGTTTTTTTTTTTTTATCGCAGCAATATTTTTATAGCTATATTATAATGTTGTTATAGGCATGAAAAAAAAAACTTTTTAAGCTACATTGTTTACCAAACTCCCTATGGTACCTTTAAATGTGGTAAAAGGTGATTCACAAGTAAAGTCACAACAAAACAATAAAAGAGTGGAAAATTGTTTAACTTCTCTTTGAAAAAGGAAAATCTTGAACACGACAAACAATCTTGTTAGAGCTTAAATTTAATGATATCAAACTGACTTCTGAGATCCCTGGAATCACATGAATAAATGCCACTAATATTCAAACACTTCTGTTGATATTGAACAAAAGATGACATCACAGCAGCAGATCTTTAAATGCTGTTTCTTTACAGAACATGCAACAAAAACCACATTTTGACCCTTTCAGACGTGCAGGCAATGATCAAATTAAATAATAATAAAATCTCTGCTTTTATTTTGACATGATTTTTGAAATTTTGTTTTACCAGGGTACCATGTAATTATTATCTTAACCAGAGTGATTGTGTTATTTTGTTGCAATTTCATTGTCTTATCTCTCATCACTATAAAGATTCTGAGGAAATCCACTTCAATGTCCTAATAGAACTGGATTGAAGGAGTCATGTACAATAAAACATCTGTTTTTCCATATTTCTCCAGCTGTCTGATATAGAGATGCTTGTTAGTGTTTATATCAGGGCCCTGTTGGTTTGTTGCCACTTTAATGACCCATTTTTAAACTTCTATCTCCCTCACACAGAGCCTTTCTTTAAGCTCTCTTGTTACTGTGGGGAATCTGTCAGGGTGACACAACACTGGTTTGTCTTGGCAGCCGCTCCACCACTATGGGATACAGATGTTAACGGTCTGTGTGTGCTTCCCAATCAAAGCATTAATCCAAATCAACTCAAATGATCGCACACGGCGTAACAACAGCCAGGGAGGCCCCTGTACATTTCTTTCTACTTCTTCTTTCCTGCTCTAACTTTCTGTGCTCCTTTCTTCCTTCCTAAATGTCCATCTTTTCTCACCCTGTGGCCTCTTTAATTGACTCCATCACCTCTTCAGTTCATCAGTGTAATCCACCTCTCTCCTTCTTCCTCCTGCCCCCCCCACCCCCACACCAAGTGATTACTCAAACTGCATTCTTTCAGCATGCATCAAAGCAGCCTGTTGCTAAATGTGGAAAAAGTGAATGTGGAGGAGAAGACAATAGCTCTGAGAGGCTCCGCTTTGTCGACAGTTTTATTTTTCCTCAATTTCTTAAAATTGAATGTGTTTGAGTCGTTCTCTCTGCAGCAGATATTGTTTACTCTCTATTAAACAGCCAAACGAGGTCATTTGAGACAATGATGGATTCCAAGATTTTTATTGGAAACCTTTAATCCAGAGGGATATCGTGACTTCTAAAGTAATTGCAAACACTTATGGTTAACTTCTGGGTGTAAAGTCACCCCCCCCCCCCCCCCCCCCCCCCCCCCCCC
>SSNR01000043.1:1155694-1166773 GCA_006937965.1 Callopanchax toddi | reverse complement strand
CCCCCCCCCCCCCCCCACACACACACACACCTACACACAAATACACACACACACACTGATGTGATCCACAGGTCCCAAACATCCTGCAGCGGTGCACACTAACTCATCGTGTGTACAAACAAATGTCTGGAGGATGCTCTTCTGGAGTACGACGCCCACCTGTGCAGGTCAAATGATTCACAAGTTTAGTGGCCTCACATTTAGGACAGACTTGTCGAGAACGTCCTTATGAACATGCACATGTATACATTGCACTCCTCTGGAGCTTACAGCACATACCTTACTCCCACTTCAGCCACGTTTCTGAGTGCATCCACGGAGCTAAGCAGGCTTAACAATGACCAGATATGGAGGAATTTGAAGTAAACAGTCAAAATATGGCTTCGGGCGAGAGAGGATGAGCTCCATCTGGAGACTCCGATGCTCGGTGTGTGTGTGTGTGTGGGTCTGTGTTTGTGAGTCAGCGTGCTCATGTACAGTGCCAGTTCTGAAAATGTCAATGTCCTTGTGTCTGTGCATGCTTTAGAATGTGTGTGTTCCCCTGTCCTCCCAAACCAAACACAGTTAACAGTAGCGTGATGTCATAACACCCTGCCATTCTGCAGTGGAGGCTGAGGCTGCTGGTTATTCTAAACAGGCAGGGAGTCAAACAGGGAGAGAGTGAGAGCATCAGCAGCAGCAGGATGTGAATGAATGACAAGAGGGGGAGATGAAGTTCTGGGGACTTAGAATGTAAAAAGAAATATTTTATAGTGAGCAAGGTGGTAAAGAGCTTAATATATGAAAATGAGTTGAAATAAAGATGAGCTTTTTGAGTGCATGCTTTGTATGTGTGAGAAGTTTTTGTTTATGAATTAGTAAAAAGTTAAATAGGTGCTAAATCAATCAAAAACAAACTTCAATTTAAATAATATATATATATTTTACATAGAGTCCAAAATCAGATGCATTTTCCTTTTAAATTCTTAAGTAAAGTCACCTGTAAGTGCAACAATACTTTGCAGCAAAGTTGCTTCAAATTGCTCTCTTATGGTCGTGAATTTCAAAATTTTCTATGAGGCCAACTCATAATAGCACACAGTCTAAACAGTGAAAACGGTGGATCACACACAGACTTACACACATGCACGCACGCACGCACACACACACACACATGCACAGGCCTTCAGCTGCAGGTTCAATAAACAACAAAAACACAATTTTATTTTCCTCATTTCCAGAGTTCACTAGACAGCTCTTACACCTGAACTTTCATTTATTTCTTCTCAAGAAGTAAGGAGAACTTTATTTGTTGGTCATGAACTTTTTCAGTCAAGTTTTTTGTTTGAAATTGAATAAGGAAAATAAAAAAATAAATAACAATTTCTAATTTTTTGTTGTTAAAATTTTGACATTTTAATTTATTTGACTGGTTAAATAAATGCTTGGACACAAAGTTTTATTTTGTCTTGGTATTTATTATAATTATGATTAATATAAGTGTTTTTAATCAGATATTGTGTTTGTAGATTGGCTGTAATTGCCTTTTGGATCCATAACAATCAAATGTAAAAAAAAAAGAAAGAAAAAAGAATTTAGAAAAGCATACGTAGTAAAAGATTCCCCTCCTTCGAGACTTTTCATTTTCTATCGCTGTAAATCTTAAATTAAATGGTCAAATGACAGAACAACTTCACAAAGGCTTTTCTTTTTTCAATACCACACCAACTCAACCCTGGAATTACAGAAGCTTTTGAAATATTTTGTCCCCATTTAGATATTTTTAGATTAAAAAAACTATTTTATTTCAAATTAAAAACTTTTAGGATCTTTCCAAATTTACCAAACATTTTTTTGTTTGTCGTATTCCTGTTTATTCTGTATATTGTGTGTATAGATTTATTTCTCCTGTGTTACTGTGGGAGGTACATTTTTTTTGTCCTTTGTCTCCCATTCTGTCTGACCCCTTCACTGTGGCTCGCTGCTGAATTACAGACCTGAGCATGCCACCCAATAACAGGGTGCCTGATGAGATGCTCTCCAAACAGTTTTGTGGAGGGATACCCGATACCTAAACTCATCCTGTCATTGTCGTGGAAGATGCTTGGCTCTAATTAGCTGTAAATATATGTAATTCTTCTCTAACTTACACACAGAGGTGGATATTATTTAAATTGAGTTAAGGATTAAAAACACCTTGCCAAAGATGCATGAAAATAAAATATATTATTGAATAAAGCACAACCTGCAGAGAAAACATGATAATGATAAGAATGGATTCAGGAGTTTGATTTCTTTTTTCGTTTCTTCTGGTCGGTTTTAACTTGGCGGCGGTGTTGGTGGACATTTTTCTCTGTCAGGCCGCAGGAGTCAGTACAGCAGAGCCAGCTGCTGAGGCTCACAGGCTGGCCTCTAATTAAAACAGTGGAAAATGAGATAACTCCACAGATCCATCATGGCCGCTGTTGGCTGTCAGAGCGCTCGGGGGCTGCCACCCACCGTATGTTTACACCAGGGCCACTCGGCCTCTCTGCTCTCAGGGTGTTTTTAGAGTCCCGGCCTGATTTCTCTAATGGGCCGAGAGGTTTTTTTTTTTTAAAACCTCCTTCCATCCTTTCTACAAACTTTTCTCTCCTCCCACCTTTCCTTCAAATGTTCTTGAAGGGGTTGTCGGAGACTTGAGGTGGCAGGACACCCCCACCTCACCCCTTTTCTCCCGTGTTTCCCACCCACTCTGCCTTGTTAGCCGTTCATTTATTAGACTCTAATGGAGTGCTGTGATGTCACGCTCCGGTGCACAGAGAGGACAGCTTTTCTTACATTTTTTTTCTATTCCTTCACCCTTTAGCTGTGCCTCGAATCCTAACACTTTTTTGTTTCACCCTCATCTGCTCACATTTTCACATGTTTGTCTTGAACTCCTTCATCCTGCTTCACAAGAGGAGCAAGGCCAGTTTTGGAGATCTATTGCAAGGTCGCGTGCTGGGTGTGAGGGCGGACAGAGAGACCTGCAGAACACAATGCTCAGTAATTCATCCACAGGCAGAGACTTGGAACACGTGTGCGCTGCCTATTTTGTGCTAAAAGCGCTATTTTGACAGCTGCCATTTAAAAGAGAATAAAACTGCAGCTGTGATTACAGTCCCACAGAAAAACTGTCTTCATTCTAGCTGAATAACAGCTGAGTGTTAACAGATATCCTTCAACCTCTCATGCCAGCCTCACTAATGATCATAAGGCCTCTTCCAAAGCTTTTGCCAAAACGCTGCAGAGGATTCCAGCTTCCAGCTCTGTTTCCTTCCACAAGCAGAGAACAGCAGCCTTTTACTCTAGAAGGAATGTGGAGGTAAAGTTGAAGGACTCATCACAGCTGGAGGCATGTTAGCACCCAGTTAGCAGCTTAGAAATGTCAATGATTGAAAAATAATCCATGAATTAGTATTTCTGATGCCATCTTGAAAGGAAAAATGTTTTCTCTGTAACTGAGATTTTAATGATTTAACTGTTTCATAATGTGATCCATATTTCCAGTGAATAATATCATCATTCAGTCGTTTTTTACATCTACTTTGTCGTATAGAGAGATGGGGTGATGGAACCTGTCTCAGCTGGATCGCCAGTCCATCACAGAGAAAAATGAGACAAACAATCATGCAGACACACACATGGGCACACCATAAATACACGTTTTTATCATGAAATTCAAAGGAGATGAACAAAAGGTGTTCATGTTTTTGTGTGTGTGTGTGTGTGTGTGTGTGTGTGTGTGTGTGTACCTAAGTGTGTGTGATGTCCAATGGGCCACCCAGCAACAAACCTCATTAGTTTCAGCAACACATTACTTCATGTTTCAGGCTGAATATCATTACACAAACCCCATTGATCACACCGCCGTGAACGCCGCTGAACTGATGACAAAGACCACAAATGTGATGCTTTGGACCACTTTGGCCCTGTAACTGGATCTGGATGTTTTCGTTCTCATTTTCAGAGGCGTGTGCGCCCAGCTAGCTCAGCGGCATGTGCCTCATTTAGAAATCAAGCAGGGATCATTACAACGCCACCCTCCCTTTACTCTCTCTGTCTCTCTCAGTGGTAGCTAACATGTTTTCAGGCGTCAACAGATGTCAAATTACTTCACAATTAGCCCAATGGGCCTCCTTGCAAGGCTGCATGGTGTGCATTTGCTCAGAGAGCGTTTGGTAGATTAGGCTTTTGATTTCTGTAACATGACAAGTCATCCATCACTCCGAACACTCGCTTCTCTCTCTTCCACATGAGCACTCTTCTCGCTCTCTTTCTCTACCTCTGACCTCTCCTCCATGCTCATTTGCTCTTCATCTGCACCCCCTGACTCCTCATCCCCTCCCTCCTGTCACTCTCAGTCGGGATGAATAAAGGTCAGTGTGAGAGTCATGAAGACAAAGAACAGGAGAGTAAACAGGGGGGAGAGATCAAGAGTGTTTTACGCTGCGTATAAATATTTGCTGAAATGTGGCTGCAACACGTGGAACACACATGAAGACAGTGTGGAAAAAAAATGTTTTCAGATGTCAGATTTCAATACGCACTCACATGTAGCCCACATGCAGGCACATCCATGAAACAAAATCTTTAAATCTAGGTCTGCTGATAGCATTCAGGCCGGCAGACTCGTCAAATAAAGGACCTGTGGTGCACGCCTGTATGCGTCCTTGAGTGCAACATCAAATCCCTCCAGGATCAGCTGACCATGAGCAGATTCATATGAATAAAACTGTCCACGTCACTCTCAGTGACCACTAATCTGAGCGTCTGCAATGCCGAACTGAAACAACCGAGGATAAAGTTACTCACAGACGTGTTGAAGAGCTCATCCTGTCATCAGTCCCCCGTCAGACTTTTGTCACCTGACAGACGGCTGAGCACGGCTCGCACACAGCTGGTTTCACTCTCAACACCTCCCTTCTAATTACTGTCAAACCTGCAAACAGCCCGCGATGCCACCGAGCGTCTCGGCTGTGATGGATGGACAGGTGAGGACACGCCCCCGCCAAGGAGAGTGTGATAGCTCACATGAAACAGCCGGGTGCTGACAGAGAGATCAGTTTAGGTCTGTGGATGATAGATAACATGACAGAGTGGCAAAAAGAGTCGTGATTGTCCACGTTAGAGGTGCTGACGGACAGCTAGATGAAGGCAGGCACGGGTAGAATAAACATCATAGAGATATTTAGAAAAACAATTGAAGGAAAGTCACGTTTTATGAATTTACCTTTTTTTAATTAAAAATTCTGGTGAAAATGTAACTGTTGAAGGTTGAAGCTTATGTCTTCGCAGCTCGTTATATTACAGTGCTGCAGCGCTGTGGATGAAATCACTGTTGCCATAAAAGGAGGGAAACATCTCAGATAGAAGCTGGCAGATCTGAGTTCACACTCATCGGTATCATGCTCCTGTCTAACAAATTAATTCTAAATATGTAAGGAATAAAGGCATCAAACTGTCTGACAGGACAGCAACACAGAAGCTGTCTTCTTCTACATATTGATGTATACCTGCACATAATCCAGGACACTTTGGTCTCACTTCATTCATGATCACCCACTGACAGCGAATGGACAAAATTATATAATGATTCATGACTAAATATATTTTTATTTTGTCTGTCAAATGTATTTATTTCACCTGAGTAAACATTTGAAAAACTATCAAAAGTTATTTTTTTAATGCCTAAAGATGAGTAAAAAATATTTAGGAAAAAATACTATTTTGTCATGTTCACAGTCATTTCACATTTCCTTTATTATGACCACGTATGTTTGAAGATGTTCAGAGAATATTGTGTTCTCAGGCTTTTTAGAATGAAATCATAGGAAATAAAGTTGAATCTTTAGACTTTTTATGGGGAGCTTTGAGACTAATTTGCAAAAAGATTATATTCCTTTATTTTACCAGGTGAAATCTTGTTGAGATATTTAATTTCATTTTCAAGAGTGACCTGGTCCAAGATGAAAACAGTACAACGAATTTTACACAGACATAGTACCACAAAGCACAATGTACAGAAAATGAAACAAAAGAAGTACAAAATTAACAAAGTTAATCAGATTCAATGAATAAAGCAGCTACATTCTCCCAGACAGCCAGTTTCACGGTCCTTTAAAAGTGACTTAAATCCACCTAATGAGATGAGTGTTGACATTTTTATTTCCTTTTGTAGGTTATTCCATGAGAAGGGAGAGGCATAATGAAAAGCTCTTTTACCAAATTCGGTTTTAGGTCTAGGGATCGACATTGGAGAGCAGCACTAGACCATGACGATTTTGACCATTTTGTAAATACAGTTGATGAGTTGAAGAAGCAAATAAAAATAATTTAACCAAATCCAAAACTTTATATTCATGCCAATATTTCTATGTTTAAATCAGCAGAAAGTCTAATAATTACTTCAGTCATCATAAAGAACTAACAAATTATACATTACTTTAAACAGTTAACAGTGGCTAAGTACATCCCTCCTCTTCATTCTTTATCAGTGCAGAGGGTCAAAAGGCCATCGGTGGCCTCTGCCTCCTCCCAGTTCAGCACAGTTTAACCTCCAGGCTGAGGCTTCTAACTCAGGGTAATTGAGTGGTGAACAGATAAGGAAACTGGCTGGGCTGATTGGCCGGTATGAGGGGGGGTGGGGGTGAGGGGTGAGCCTGTAGAAGGAGCCGAGGGTCTCAGGAGCATCAGGGTCATTTGGCTGCTCTCTCTGGATTGGCAAAGGAATGTAAAACCAACCAGACATGTTATAAAGCCACTGACCAAAACAGGTCACAAGTCCTCAGACGCCACGAGCTCTGCCAAGTCTGAATCATTTCATGAAACATGTGAGAGCTGGGTCTAAGTTTAGCTTCAAACTGGGGGCACCTATTATTTTAATGAGCATATGGAATCATGTCAAATTAGTTTACACTAATTAAACTATCCTCCTGGTTGACCCTGTTAGGAGGATTTTCATTCGTATCTGGATTTTAAAACACAAAGATGAGCTCATTTAAATGAGGAATTCTGTGCATGTTGTATTATAAAAGTTTTTACCATCATATTGTACCACATCTAACCTAAAAGAAGTCGCACACTGAGCACAATCAACCTGAAATCTGTTTATTGTCTCATTTCTCTGTTAGTAGCGTCTGCTCTGCTCTCTAGTGCTGACTTCTGGTGTTTCTGTCCTCTCCAGCTGCTCTCCCTATCAGCTGTCACCACTCCTACAAGACCATCAATGACAATTAATTCCCAGTATCCCCACACTACTACTGGAGAGCAGTGGCTCCATGTGTTTGGGAGCTATTCTTGGGATCTACATCGGTGGCGTTCAAGGCTGTGACGTCATCTTGGAGGCAGCTGTTTTATTTCTCATTGTATCCAAACTCGCAGAGTGCTGAGTAATAGACAGAAAATGTTTTAAACTTCATCATATTAGTGTCTTGTGTGAGATTTTATTTCTGTTTCCTCCTGTTGATGAAGGCAATAAATTATATTTTGATATTTTTAACAGAATGCATTTAAACAATAAGGTATATTTTGTTATTATAATACAGAGGTGTGTTTAGGGCGTCAGTGGCGCTGTAGTCACAGAGTAAGTGTAGGAAGAGGGGGGTAATGAACCCTGGGGTCCTGTGCTGGCTCAGGCTCAGTAATGGTCCAGTTTTATCATCCTACGACTTCCTGTAGCCTCCTCTCCTGGGAAAGCCTGCTGGATCTGTGCTGGAAGTCCTCTGATAAAAACCCTGGCTAACATTCACATGCTGCTGGGAACAAGAGAGACGAAAAGAAAAAAGCAGCGAGGGGGAGAAAGGCAGAGACGATCGGACAGTCATAAAAACCGAACGCCACTGCCTACGCCTCTTTACAGGCTACGGATGATGTGATAAAACGCAGTGTGCGGGGTCACGACGACAAAATCCATGAGAACACTGTCTTAGAGATTTGTGTCACATGACATTCGTGGTAAGACGCTGGAAAAAAAAAGTTCCAAAGTGTAAGAGTGAGCAGATGAGGGGAGGGAAGATTGTTATTTTGGTGTTTTTGGCCCCAGATGAGAGTGAGTCCAGTCAGAGGATAGGCATGCAGAATACCAGGCATGATGAAAAGCCATGGGAGCAGGGACCAGGAAGAAGAGCAGTGGTGATCACACAGCGTCAGATAATCCCAGGGTACAAGGCTGGCTTCCTGTGTGGGGAAACAAAGAGACTGTAAAAGAAGAGAGTTAGAAATGTTAGAGAGTGAGGGGAAAAGGTACAACCAAGAGAGCAACTTCTCATCAGCCACCAAGCTGGAGGAAAAAAAAAACTCTCTGGACTTTACAGTGAAGGGAAAAGAAAGAGGAGATACAAGATGTACTGATTAGAGGACATGCTGAGATTTACTTTTATGTCTAAGTGACCTTTCACTGACATGGTCACAATGCATCATTAAATCTTATGGAAGATATGAGTTTATGAACGTCTGCATGACATTTACTCATGATGTTTATTGAGTAGCTACTTTTATTCACTGATTTAGCCGTACAGTAGTTTTACATCAGATCTCAGTGGTTGATCTGACCATTAATATATGATGTCGCCATTAAATGAGCTCCATGAAATGGAATTTTTAATCAAGTTTAAGTTAATTTAACATTCAATTGAGAGTTAACATCTTTTAAAGTGTGTTTCTGTTGAAATATTGAGATCAAATTACTAACCGTTGTAGATAGCTGTTTGAATGCCCTCAGTTTGGAGAAACAGAGAATAGCTCTGATTGAAAGGTGAGCTAACAGCTAGCCATAATAGAACCAATTCAAACAATTCCTGTTTCAACACTTCCAGAGCAATATTTGTAAATCCTATACGTGGACATACATTTTTATCATTACTCTGGCAGAATATTTATGAATTTCCCCGAACCCTAACGCTAACCTAGTCCCTCAACAAAGAACCACAGAATTCCACTCTGTCAGAAATAAAGAACAAGAACTGTACCTTTTTTGTCACTGGGGTGGTACCCTCAAAAGTACAGTTTTGTACATATAACTGCAGGGTTGTATCCTAAGGGATACAAATATGTACCCTTTAGGATACATATTTGTACCCCTTAGGATACATATGTGTCCCCTAAGGGGTACAAATTTGTACCCTAAGGTACATGTTTGACTAGTAAAAGGTACAAACTACAAGGGTAAAAAATTTGTACCCCCAGTTAAGGTACAAAATTGTACCTTTTGAGGGTACCATTTTGAACCTTAACTGGGGGTACACATGTTTACCCTTGTAGTTTGTACCTTTTACTAGTCAAACATGTACCTTAGGGTACAAATTTGTACCCCTTAGGGGACACATATGTATCCTAAGGAGTATAAATATATACCCTAAAAGGTACATATTTGTTCCCCTTGGGATATAACCCCCAGTTAAAGGTACAAAACTGTACTTTTGAGGGTACCACCCCAGTGACAAAATAAGGTACAGTTCTTGTTCTTTATTTCTGACAGCATGTAAAATTAATGCAATATAAAACTGATTCTAATGTTAAAATTTACATAATAGTTAATGCTGTGACCATTTTAAAGGGTTAGGTCTGGGTTTGGGGTTGACCATATAAAATGGATTGCTATGATTTAAATTAGAGACCCTTTGTAACTGGTCTTATTCAGATTAGACATTAGAACATCTGTTCACTCAGAACTCATCTCTGTTTCTCCATACTGAGGTTGTTTTAAGAGCTGGTATATTAAATGTTCATAATTTCTCACAAATCCACTTCAAAAGATCTGAACTATCCCGTTAGGCTTATTCCAGCCTTCACCCTCTACTTGTATTTAATTAGCTGAATGACTTATTTCTTTAATTTATTTAAATGTTTTGCTCACTAAAACAGATTTGTCTCCTTTTTTATTTTGTTTTTTAATTAAAAATTGGCACCACGGGGGTTAAACACATATTATGGGATAACTAATGAAGCCCTCCTGTTTTAGCACTTGTTTACTAATTATCTCTCACACACTTTGTTTGAAAAACTTTGATTGCAGCCATTTTATTCAACAATTAATTGCTTTAGATGCAATAATGTTACCAGTCATTGTTTGACCTCCCCAGAATAGGAAAACACATCACAGATAGAAACAAGCTGAGCCAGTCAAACCTGATGGAGTCATAAATTCATTGCCATTATAAAATGTAATATGAGCTAATGTTAATTGATGGTGATTGTTTTTATTTAAATAAATGTTCCAGTGATGAGCTGATGTATTCAATAACAAAATGTAATTTGGTATTTTCAACTTTAGATTGAAGAAAAATAAAATAAACAAACCAGAGCTTCGTAAATCTTTCTGACCAAGATGTAAATCATTAAATGATGCACTGGTAGAAAACTGGAACACAGTATAAATTATGTTTTTAACAATATATGCACCTTTAAATAAGATGTTTCATGTCACAATCAATGTGACAAAGAGTCTCAACAAGCATTTGTGACAATAAAATAAGATTGTACTCATAATTTCCTTGCTGAATGCCTACAGTTTCATTTATAGAGCTTTCTATAAAAGGGTACTCATCAATTTATCATTAAATATGAAGAAAAGAAATGGAGAGAAAAGAGGTGATGGGAAATCCAGAACACTGTTACTGGGACCAGAGGAACAAAGGCTGGAAGGAAAAGGAGGATGGTATCGCTCTGTTGCATGTCTGTGATGCCAAATAAAGCTTTACCTCTGGAGATAAAAGTCAGTCTTCATGTCCGGCAAAGGGGAAAAAATAAAAAAAAATTAAAGTCTCTCCACAGTACCATCTGGGTTGGGCTGAAGCATAATGTTGAATGAATTCCATTAGGGCCCAAATTACCTTTAATAATAAAACAACAGGCAATTATTGGGGCACCATTAGCATGGTACTGAGGTGTTTGCTTGTGCGTGTGGCGTGGCCCAAACATATGGTTCGGCTCACCGTTATAAAGCTAACATTGTCATGACTGATGTATGGTGGAGAAGTAGTGGGCTCTGAAAGATCCATTTGTCTTCTCAATTAAAGCTGAGAGGGGGAAGAGAGGAACGGGATATGGGGCCAGAGGGGTTGGGGGGGGGGGGGGGCT
>SSNR01000043.1:1050249-1149171 GCA_006937965.1 Callopanchax toddi | reverse complement strand
AAAAAAAAAAAAAAAAAAGAAAAAGAAAATGGAGCGATGTTGTGTTCTGACTCATTTGATTCAAAACCTCTATGGTTCCCAGGTAAATAAACTTTAATCCTCTTGGCTGCCAGGTGATGATTATAAAATTAAATCTTAATTTTAACACACACTGGAATAAAAGCCTCAGCATTTTGTTATCAGCACATTATTGAAACAACTATCACTTATTTCTAAATAAATATTTGAGTCGATTGTTCCGTAAGCTCAAATAATTCTCCTTTATTTTATCATACTGTACTTCAGAGTGTGAGAACTTCACCTCAGCCTGTGTAAAGGTCGCGACCTCGTCATGTCAACCTGGTCAGGACCCACTGCAGGAAGGACAGAGTCGGTGTTTTTCTTCCTCTCTGCCAGACAAATATATCTCACTGCTCCGTGACCTTCACCAGCTTCTCGTTCGGCAGACAAGTGTCCAGCTGCCCCGCCCCCCAAAAACGTTTTTACCTCCACGCCTCGGTGACATGGTTCCCCCTAGGCTCCCCACAGCCCTGACCTAACCTCAGCATCACACACAAAAATAACCGGTCTGCCCCACAGCACCATCTCTGCAGACTGCTTCCAACTTCGTTTTCTTGAACATGCATCGATGACCTCGAATCCCAGCCTCTGACCCTTCCTGTCCAGACACTGAACCGTACACATTTCCTCATCCAGCTTGACCCCCAGACACAACATCTGCATAGTTCAGAACCACTAAAACTTTCTCAAATAGCCCTTCCTTTTACTACCAATATATAAACACCTCAAAAAGGCATTGCAGGATGATCCTACTTTCAAATATTTTATGTATGTGGTCCACATTTAATCAGGTGCAAATATCAGGATGATTTTTTAAATGTCTTCTTTCAAACCTGGATTGTTTTGCCCACCCAGTGATCAGCATTAGTAAATGCTTACAGAAGTCCGTGCTAAAGCCAAATATGCAGCTTGTTTCATTATAAGATAAAGACCAGATGAGGAGGAAACCCAGCCCCAGCTACCTGTCAACCATTATCATAAATGTGGTATTAAACACAGAGATAAGCACTGAAATAAGAGGAGGAAGGGTGCCGAGGGTTACTGATGCACCGCAGGGTGTGTGTGTGTGTGTGTGTGTGTGTGTGTGTGTGTGTGTGTGTGTGTGTGTGTGTGTGTGTGTGTGTGTGTGTGTGTGTGTGTGTGTGTTGTAAGCAGGCAGATGGTACAGTCCGGTCCAGCCCAGCTCGGCCTGATCCAGCTGAGGTGAGCTTGGACTCGCTGCTGAACTTAGAGAACATCATGCCTTTCCAGTGGAAATGCTGACCTTGTGTTTCAAAGTGTGTGTAGGTGTGTGTGTGTGTGTGTGCGCGCTCACATGGTCAGGTGATACGAGGCATGCAGCATGACTTGTGGCTGCAGGGAGTAATTGTGATTGAGAGCATTACTCCTTACTCCACCCTATGTCAGGGTGATACACACACACACACACACACACACACACACACACACACACACACACACACACACACACACACACACACACACACACACACACACACACACACACACACACACACACACACACACACACTTTTACAGGCTCTCCCATGGGTCATTCTGACACTGTCCAGATAAAGAAAGAGAGTGATGGTTATGTGGACTTGAGGAGAGTGAGAGAATAAGTGTGTGTGTGTGTGTGTGGGTGAGAAAGAGAGAGTGGGTGTGTTTGTGTGGTACACACACACATATTTATTTTTGTTTAGCCTTGGAGTGTTAATGTGTTTGCCAAGTTTCTAACTGCTGTGCTACAGGGAGATTTGTGAAGCATGATAAGCTTTCTTTTCCCAGTTTTCGACATCATGTTTTACGTAACATTTAGGTAATTACTTTCTTTAATGTTTGTCTTATTTGTTTTTTTAATGGGATCTAAAAATCCCTAAGATTTTTTTTCCTTGAGAAAGTGTAAATGATGTCTAAAGTTTGTGATTTTGAAAGATGTTTTGTTGCCACTGACTTATTTCCAAAATTTGTTTTTGGAATTAAACTTAATATAACTAATTATAAAACTAGTTTTAAAACGAATTCATTGAATCATTTTGTTGGTAAAATAAAAAATGAAATAAAAAAATAATTCCCTAAAAACAAGTCCATTTAAAATTGCTGCTTTGTTAAATAATTCATTAAAAATGTTTTTCTGAGAACGATCATGATTGCAACAACTCTTGATTGGCGCCTTATTAACATCATGGGATTTCCCAGGAAAAGTTTGAGTGCTTGTTGACCGTAGCGTGCCTCCAACATGGAGGTGGACACTTATTGCAAACTGCACTTTAGAATTTGGCAGCGAAAAAGCAGCATACTTATGGATCTCTTCCTGTTTGTGTTTACAGTTACTGGGTCAGACCTGCCGGGTTTTCTCTCACACAGAGGCCATGTCAGGGTTCATCCAGGCTCGCTCTGTGCCAGTCTGTTGTTCCTCCATGCTCCACGCTGCTCCGCCCTGACCTGCAGTGTGCTTTTGCCCACAGGGGAACCCCGTCGATGGGGCGTGTGCTTGCATGTGTAGGCCCTTGAGCTCCAGGCCCATGTGTGGTCTGGCTGCATGTGCATGTGTGTGGTCTTCCCGCCCCCTGCTCATCTGTCCGAGGCCTGCTAACGGCCTGCCCAGTGACCACGGCTGTTTACTTTACTTCTGTCTGCACCAACTGAACTCTGATGGCCCGCTTCCTCCAGCTGGGCCAAATCAGGCCCCAGTTCAAGTTAACAGCCGTGCATGAGGGGCCCTAGCATTCGGGACAAGATAGGACATCGGGTCCTTGTAGATTAAGACACCTTCAGTCCCACCCCTCATATTATGATGCTAGGTTTCTTTCTGTTCTTGTTCTTAACATCTCAATGACTGGTAGCCATATCCAAGCATATGGTTGCTGTGAGGCAAAGCTGCCTGTAATTATGCTGTCAGAGGCCTGTCCTCATTGGTCAGGATAATTGGTCTCTCTGTAGCAGTCAGTATCAGTTCGGTCTGTCTCATCAGAGGAAACAGACAGACTGGCAGCTCACTCAGAAGCAGGCAACCTGATGCTTGAGCTTACTTCTGCAGCTCAGTCACTGAAAGGATTCAGACAACAGGAAGGTTTAAAGACTTTTCTAGAACATAACAATAAAAGTATGAGTCTTTAAAGAATGATCAGATTTTGCCTTATTGGCCTCTGCTCTATGTGCTTCATTCCTCTTTAGTCTGTGGTTCTGTAATGCTCAGAGATTAGCTATTAATTAACTTATTTACAGTGCAGGTCAAGGTGTTAAGCACTCAAGTGTGTCGCTAAACACAGAGCATATGATCCTACATAAATTCACTAAGTAATGAGGCAGAGATGGCAGCTTACCTTCTTCCCCCTCCCCTGTTTCTTTGCCCCTGCCTGGGGTAATTCCTCTTATTAAGGATAGATTGCTGCTGAGTGTGTGTATTAGACTATAGGTCCTGGTTTTGGGAGCAGGGAGACGAGGGGAGAGAGGAGAGTCGAGGGGAGGCTGGTAGTATTTAAGACCTGTGTTTGGCCAGGGAAGCCAGGAGAGGCCCTTTGGGGTCACCCTGTGCTACTTTACAAATTGAGGGCTACGCCGGCAGGCGCCAGTGCAGAGCTGAATGACTGAGCCTGCTGACCTGTGACCCCGGCCCAGCCCTGGTGCAGGAGCCCCTGTAACCTGGGTGAGGGGACCACTGACCTCTGAGGGTCACATTCTTCTTCTTCCTCCTCCAAAGCTGCAGGGGATTCCTGGGTCTCCCAGCACCCATCCTGCACAAATTAGATTTAACACAGACCATCCCAAAATAAACAGCTGCTTTCAGGATGTATTTATTCTGAAGACCTTCATTGTTAATAAAAATAATGGACTTGAGGAACTGGATTTAGTTTGCATTTACTCATTTTGTCTGAACTTTAGTTGTAAAAGAAGCGTTCATTAACAGAGCCTTAAATATGGTCATGTATTTTATAAATATGCTATTAAAGACTTGACAGGAAAACAGAAGTGATGGATACAACATGTAAAGAAATAAAAATAAATAAAAAACATCAGAAAACAAACATCAACTTTTATGTATTTTAAGAGAAAAATGTTAAAAATTAAAGAAAAATGTTCAAGAAAAACATACATACCAGTATATCCCCCAAAACATAAAGAAATCACCAAACTAAAAACCCTGAAATGCAGAATTTAAGACATTAAAAATGTTTGTTTTTGTTGTTGTTATCTGGAAATAAGGAGGATTATCAATCAATCAATCAATCAATCAATCAATCAATCAATCAATCAATCAATCAATCAATCAATCAATCAATCAATCAATCAATCAATCAATCAATCTTTTTATTAGTGTAAAAAATACAAAATAATTTAAAAGCTTTAATAGCATTATCCAAAACTGCTAAAATAAAAAATCTATATAAATACTGTAGTCACCTCTCTGTATTGTTTCAATATAAACAGAATAAAGGGAGAATTGTTTAGTTTCATAAGAAATTGAGTCTGATCTTTTTCCTTTTTTTAAGTTGACTGAATCTTTTTTTTTTGGAAGACATTTCAGTTTCCTATAGAGTTTCCTTTAAGCATTATAAAGCAACCTCCACACAGCGCTGAATGTGAGGAGCTCTGGTATTTATTATTTCACTTTTGAAATCTATTTTTCATTAAATTTGTTCTTAATCTTTCCTCTTGTCTTGCTGTAGACAGTATGTGTAACAAACCTTCAGTTTTATATGCGAAGCAGAGACATGTCTGTGTACAACATCCTCGTTCCTGAATTGAAGGTAATTACTGACAGCTAATATTGTGTGAAAACAGACCACAGATGTCATGTTTTGGTCATTTGTTCTCACACAGGCTGCTGATATAACTACAGGCTGTGTCTCCAGTGAGCATCACGAGAAGAAACCTTCCCACCTCTTTAGTGTAGCCTATTCTATTCTCCATTTTCTGGTGGCCACTGCTTAATAGTAATTACTTCAGGAAGTGTGATCACCACGGTTCAATGACTCTCTAATTCTATCAGAGGACAAAACGGGTGTGGGGGGTGAGGAGGAGAGGGAGAGCATGTTACACAGAGACAGTGAGGGGCAGGGTGGGGGAACAAATGGGGATGAATGGAGGGATGCATTGTGTGATTGTAAACCTGCACGGGCGATGAAAGAAGGATTGTCACAGTCCGTTAAGCACAGAAACTACCGGTATTCATTTTCATGTCAGAGGAAATCTGCATGCTGTGGAATGGTAACAATTAAAATACAGATTGGTTTTAAATGTTAATGACTGATGCTTTTATCACAGGTTTATATTTAGAAAGCTGGATGAATCATTCATGCTGGTGACATTTAGCTGCAATACAATCACAGACGGGCCTTCGTTGCTTCGTCTGTGTGGCTCTCAGATTGGAGAAAAAACTACAATAATGTTCCAAAATCCTGAGGCAACACATGTCTATTTTTGTGTGATCTTATAAGTATTCTTGATCAACTCTATTTGTTCTGAAGGTCTCAATGTTTTGGGGGATCTTGGTTGATTTTTCTCTCTCATCTTCAGTCAAAGACCTGAACATTATCAGAGGAATGTGTGTTTAAGCTACTTCATTTTCACCTGTGAATTATTAAGACATGAAAAGGCCCACAATCTCCAGGAAAGAATTACCGTAGTACATAAATATAACAGAGAACAGCAAAATATCTTCTTTAAATTAGATTTTAAGGTGTTTTAACAGCAGTCTGATAGTTTCTTTAATAGTTTCTTTAGTTAAATCTATGAAAAACACAAAATTTCTCAGTGTTTTCTAAACTTGGAGTCAGGACCCTGATTGCAAAACTGAAAGTCGGGAGCCTTGATGTAATGATTCTTGGTGGTAGGACCCAAGGGTGCAGGTGAATGCAGCAGAAAGCAGCAGGAAGTCTTTTAATTTGTGGGTCAGAAGCTGAACCACTGCAACAGAAGACCAACACAAGAATGATACATCTCTCAGGTCTTTTTTTTCTGTCTTAAAGACAAGGCAAGACAAGATACTGTTCAGCTGCTGTTGATAGCTCTTTAGCCAAGGGATTCCTTCTTTCATCCTCCTCTTGTCCACTTTCCTAATTTTTTAGGTTAAACTGCAAGAGGTAGACAGAAAATGAGAGAATATTCAGACAAAGTCCAAAGAAAAAGCTCAAAGAACAAATAATTAAGTGTTAAATAAATATTACCAGAAAGCCTGACCCCTTGGAAACAAAGTACAAATAAGTTAAAGGTGGAAGTTTTCAGGCAAAAATGTCTCAATAACAGGCCAAAGTAAATATGTCGTTCCAGTTAGGATCTTGTTTTTGGGTAAAATGTGTCCATGTTGGACCATCTGGAGCACACTTCTCTTGACATACACAGTATGAGGAGGCCAAGAGGTGCTGAGAATTTCCTCCACAGGTCTCTAAGCATGTCCACATGGATGGTTGAACCTCTCCACTGGAAACATGTGCTGCCCCATCACGTCACCCTGTGGCAGAACCCCCCTCGGTGTTTCCCATGGCTGACAGTGACACGCAGACAGTGAGAGGTGTATGACCGTGAGCCCGTATGACTCGCCTTTATGTGCCTATGTGTGAAAATACAGAGACAAAGCTCTCACCAGTGAGGCTCCCATAGGAACCAGCTCCAGAAAGCTTGGTGACATATAGCAGGAAGAGGGAACATCCCAGTCAGGCAGCTGGATCACATGTGATTCTGGATGCTCCCACGTTTAGAATGAAACCTGCTGACATCTAACACCTTGTTGAGGCTCATCATAAAAACCTTTGAAACGTGTACATTTTATTTATACTACATTATTATATGCCTGCAGTCCATGCTTTGTTCTTGACTTAACCTGTCCATGTAGAACCCAGTGTGTGCATGTGTCTCGTCTCTGTGTCCAGATTATAGGACAGGTTAGGTCCAGATGTGGTGTCTGTAGTCTCATGGACTAAATCTGTGCAGAGAAACAGACCTCCATGAGCTCACCTCTCCTCTGCAGGGCTGCAGCCCACATGTGCATCTCAAAACCTGGGCAGCCATACCATAATGCACCCTCCATTTGCTACAACACCTAGTCAGAGTGTTGAATTATGGGAAGAAATGTTTACTACGCTGGACACCCAGTTTAATAATAAATACACTGTAAAGAGTTGGGTAAGGAAGGACAAAATGAACATAGAATATTTCAGATAAACATGTTTCTTTTATCTGTAAAAGCCTGTAGATCTTCCAGCATGGAGCCGTTTATGTTACCACATTATCCTGCAGCAGTTCATGAAACCTTCACACTGCATGACCTTTGGCTTTGTGTCGTAGGACACTTTAACTACATGTAGGTGTTCTGTGTCACCCCATCTTGTTAAACTGTCATAAAGGCAGTGAAAACAGATTTAATACATGAAAAAGTCTATATTTGGTCATTGGAAGGCCTAACAGTGGAGATTTAGTTCCATTGAGGACAGGAGTTTTCCCTGTTCTCACCGGGTCATTTTACACCTAATTTCCTTTTAAATTTCACTCTTGCTTCTGCTAGTTTACTTTTAAATTCATATAATGATTAGATTATTGCTATTAAAAGATTTTTGTATGTCCAGGCATTGATCTTGGGCACACCAAGAAGAAAAAAGCTGAATTATTTTGGGAATAATTGTTCTTTGTTCTGATGAGTGTGAATACTGGTTGATTACAGTAAATTCTCTCATCAAAAGCAATGGTTCCCAGTGTCGGAGTAACAGCTAATCCAAGGGTAGAAAAGACCCAAAGGATAAAGACAGCTTTAATCTCCAAAATTTGGTTGACACTGTGATTTAAAAAGACATTTAACACAATTTAGTGTTGCCTGGTTCTTTACATGGAACTCTTTGAGTCTTTTCAAGCATAAATGTTATTTGCATAAGGTAAAAATAGCACTTCTGATGCATCCGGGGCTCAAATCCAGCAGGAATCTGTTAATATTGAACAGGGTTTTAAGAGATAAGTAACAACTTTAGATAATGTTACTACCAACAAAACACATTTAAGTATTTGGAAATTAAACTGCCAGCTTACGTAATATCAGTTTTACGTGTGTAGGTTCATGCTTTCCCTCACAATAGCATTTATTGATTGCTATACAGTAGATCCAAATGAAAGATTTCTAACAATTCTACAAAGATCTAAATCTAATTTTTCCACCTTTTAAAGTACATTTTGTTTTAAACTCATTTCAGGTGTTGGTGCCTTCCTCCGCTTATCCGAGTCCAGGTCACAGGAGCAGCATCCTAAATAGGGCATCCCAGGCCATTCTCTCCCCGGCCAAGTCCACCAGCTCCTCAGCTGGGATGCCCAGGTGATCCCTGGCCAACCTGGAGATGTATTTCCTTGGTCCTTGGTCAATCTGGGGGCCTCTTGCCAGCAGAACATGCCCAAAACACCTCCCAAGGGAGGCGTCCAGGGGGCACCTTAACCAGATGCCTGAACCACCTCAACTGGCTCCTTTCGATATGGAGGAGCAGCGGTTCTACTCCGAGTCTCTCCCGGATGTCCGAGCTCCTCACCCTATCTCTAAGGCTGAGCCCGGCCACCCATGTAAAGGAAACTCATTTTGGCCACTTGTATCTGCAATCTCATTCTTTTGGTCACATAGGTGAGGATTGGGAGGTAGATCGAGAGCCTTGCTTCCTGGCTCAGCTCCCTCTTCACCACGACCGATCGATTCAGCGTCCATCACTGCAGACGCTGCCCCAATCCGCCTGCCGATCCTCGCTCCCTCCTTCCCTCACTCGTGAACAAGACCCCAAGATACTTAAACTTTCTCCAGACCTCTCTCCAGATTCAATTATATCATATATTTAAACATTGATTTTCTCAGAGTATACTAATATATTTTTCTGCATTACAACCAAAAGTTTAATTAAACGTAAGGGTGAACACTAATGTCCATATAATAGAGCTCAAATCAATGTTTCATTGAAATTACAAGACAAAAACTTTTTTTATAGAAGGAAAAAGTCACCAATGCCTCAGTTATTTTCACCCCTGAACACTGAAAAGTAGCAAAGCCCAACTTTAACTCTGCCTTAATGATCCTAAGAGGAGACTTATAGCAGAATCAGCAGCTATCATCCCTCTGGGCTTAAACGTTTCCTTCCTCCTAACAATTTGTTCCTATCGCTGACTTCCTGCATGGCTTCTGCCTTCATACCAGCTACCCCTAAGAGAGACACATGATATCGTATCTCAATTATGATGCTGTAATTTAGATTATTATGTTGCACAAGAAAGCCATGTCCTTAGGGGGGAATTCTGTGTGAAACATTCAATCTGAGGTCAGACATGCTGCTGAATTAACAGGTAAATAACCTACTGTTCCCATTAAAATTGAAGGTGTTCTATGATCTGTGAGGGTTTAGGGTTTTGCTTTTGTCTAAGTTTAAAGTCCTGAAGTTCAGGCTTTGTATAGAGATCTGTTTTTCTCAGTTTTTTCTTGTCTTGTCCTCAGTTTGTTGTTTTATTGACTTATTCACTCTTTCACATCACTTCTCAGATCAAAGGTTCCAAAGTTTTCATTTTCTGTCAGATTCACAATGCTTTATTCATAACAGCCTGGTCCTGGGGTCAAATCGACCAAGCTTCACGATTTTTTTTTTTCATTTTCATTTTCATGTTTCTGCTGTGTTAGGTCCTGCATATTTGTTATATGAAAGTTAGCATTTTGTTGTGAAATCCTGTGAGTCAGTCAGCATTCTATCCTTGTGTTGAAAGTACAAAATAGTGCAAAAATATCAACTCTAGTGAGAGCAGACAACCCTGCACCACTGGTTGGCTCCCTGTTTGTCCTGGTCACCCACACAGTGCGGTGAAAGTCCTTCCTGTTTCCAACCCTCCCAAACCTCTGCCATTGTACCATAAATCTATTGTCTCTCCGTTTTTCCTGTACTTTTTGTTGAGGCTGAAACGATCCAGCATGCATGTGTCTGACCTAGTTTGTATTTACGTATCGAGAAGTGTTTTACAGGTGAATGGCAGTCGGTGGGTTTCAGGGAGGTCTGTTAATGAAACAGGTTGAGAGCAGGCCTTTCTTCAGACCTGCTTCACACTGGGGAGAATCCTGTTTCCTTTAGATGCCTTTTAGACTTTTGATGATGGAGAAATATTTTCATAACTGATTATGTGTGAGAGTCAGAAAGAGATGGTGGAGGAGAGGGTGCTCTGGAGTGACGTGTTCTCAGAAATGACACAGAAAGTATGTAACTGCCTGATAACCCTCTCCCTCCCTGCAACTCGACTTGGCTCTTCTCTCCAATTGGAGTGTATTTGTATTTCATACCAGAGATATGAGGAGCAGGACTGGAATGTTATGAGCGCTGGCTTCTGAGTGAAAGGTATCGTCACTAATCACAAAGTTCACATTTTGATTTCTGCAGACCTTGTTCTAAGTGACGAACACGCTCAAGGTTGATCAACATGTGAACTCATGGGGTGCTGCAGGTCTGAGGCGTCACAGTCAAACAGGTCTGCATGCATACAGGTTCACTTTAGCAATAATACTGTATTTATTTTTATTTAGGAGGGTTTTTTTTAATGCCCAAGGTCACATAAAAACTAATAAAAACAACGTAAAATTGAAACACAATTGTAAAAAAAAAAACAAATTTATAGAAAAATAATGGAATACGTGAATGAATTATTTAAAATCAGAAAATCTAATTAGAAAAGAAAAGTAACCAGAGTGAGATCAGTTTGTGAAAGTGTGTTTTCAGGTGAGATTAGCAAATAATTTATCTTTGGATGACAGGATGAGGGGGTGGGGGGTGATGAAGATGTACAGAAGATCTGTACATCATTCACAAGTTCATCCCAAAGAAAATGTTGTATATTCACACAAAAAAGGAATATAATGCATTTTAAAATGTTACATTATTGTATTTTGTATGACAGATATTCATTTATCTCTTGACCAGTTTGGATGGTGATCCAAGACATTTTTTAAAATCTATGTTGGGATGCATACCTATAAAATGGGACTTTCCTCAGCCTTCCCCTCTAAAACCAGGTCCCACACTGAAAACCAGGACCTGGCCTGCTGTGGTTGAAGCCTGAACGCTGTGGCTCCCAGCCTGTGTGCTTCTAACACCAGAAAGAAAACAGTTATTCTGAGAACCTTTCTGGTTATTCTGATGAAAAATATGCACCACACATCAGCATGACTGACTCTTGAGAAAGAAAAGCACACACTTCATGCCAAAATATTCACAATTCTATTCTCAATGACAAAAAAATGTTCATATAGATGTATCTGTCTTATTTCTAGAAAATAAGACAGGTCTTTTGTTCACCAGCAGTCATTCTGTATTAAGACAAAATCGTGGAGAGATGGAAATTTAAATAAGCATCTTTAAAAAATGTCAAGTATTGCAGTCATGAGAGGGAAGTCTGATTGTGACAGATGAAGTGGAACAACCAGCAGCTCTGCTGTGTGGCCTGGCTTCACTAAGAGAGTTTAAACAGATTTTACATCTCTTTCTTTTGACTGATAAGCACACACATTTACACACACAGACAGTCAGGACCACCTTATTTTGTGGCATGGGGACTGTGTTTATCTCAGCCCAGACACTAGGCAATAAAACATGGCTGGTGTCAGCTCTTCTTTACCCCAAAACGCACACATCCTGGTCAGACTCTCGAGTCGGACCGAGGGTCTCCTCAGCTGGAGAGTCTGGAAAGGCTTGTCTGTTGGCTGATGTCTGACAGCGAGTGTTTACTTATTTCAGTGCTGACTGTATGTTAAGTGACAGCGTGGATGAATCCAGGTCCCTGAGAGATAAATAACTGGTTGGCCAAGAGCCAGAAGACCGACTTAAAAAGATCTGGCTCTGGAAAAACATACTTATAAAAAAGGTGCAGAGAGATGTGTCCTCTTTCCTGTGTGTGTATAACGGCTGTTTGTGTAGAGGTTCACACAGTAAAAATCTCACTTTATTGAAGAGCGAGGCAGCCAACATGACCAGTGGGTTCACATTAGAGTAATAAATGTGCAAAACGAGCATTCTCTTCTACTGATTTCTTTTTGAGACATTTCTTTTTTTCTTTAACATCAAACTTTCTCATTTTTATGAAGCTTACTTGTGGGAAGTGCAGTAAATTCAATGAATTGTACTGTTTTATATTTGTTTAATTGGCAGTTAACTGATCTTTTTAGATTTGGAGAGAAGTGGGCGATGAGGAAATTCATGAAACTTTCAAAAAGATTTTCTTCATACCTGGATATAATTACCTTTAAGAACAAAGTGTATGGAACTAGGATCTCAACACTTTGTGGTGGCGTGAGGTGAATATTTGGCAGTTTTAAATGACTGAAACACTTGATTTACAGATGATTTAATACTGTCAGACATGAGATACATTAGTTTGAATCCTTTATGATCCAGGAATGTTTTTTATATCTGCAGGCTAAAGGACACGTTTTGATGTTCATGGTGGAGGAACGCAGCTAACAGACTGAGAATTGTAACACTGCTTAACGTATTCTAAAAATCTGAATTAATTTTTCTTTGTGATATTTTCCTGCTGTTTCATCAGTATTTTTAATTTTTAAACTAAAATCTTCATTAGGATAATGTGAAATGTTTGCACAATAATGAAAAACGTCCTGGCAGAACATTACCAGGACATTACCTGTTTTTCTTTGGACATTTCCCAAAACAATGTTGTTAGAAATCACTGTCTTAAACTTATGCAAGAACAAACACAATAAATTGCATTTAACATTTTGATATTGATCAGCAGGGTTTGTCTGCTTTCATGTTGATGTCGTCGTGTGTGGATGTAGCGGTGCACGCTAGCATCAACGCGTCTCCACACATGAAGGAAGACGGTTGTGTGCATGCGCACTTGGTCATGCGTGTGTCTTGATGTGCTGTTTATATTAAGCTGTGATTAACACCATCCAGGTGCTCTTGCTGGCAGAGGCGTGCAGCTGCTCTTTTAGACTCACACATTTTTCCCCTCTGCCTGGGTCCAGTCATCCATATTTACAGAGCTGGGAGAGCCAACGCGTTGAACTGCTGACCACTATTTATTCTTGGGCTGTCTCGTAAACGATGCTTCTCCATGGAAAGACGGAGCGCACGCGTTTAGAGGCGGTTGAGGGGGAGAAGAATTCCAGACTCACAATGAGAGCGTGTTGGTGTTTGAAGGAGGTAGAAGAGGAGGTGGTCAGCGGAGAGTGAGGGGGCGAGAAACAGAGGTGCATCCCAAGGTGTGAAGGTCTGCCTCACTGGAAACGAGTTGAGGATGGATGCTGTAGCCGACGTTCATGCAGTTTTCAGACAGCGTAAAGATTTTCATTAACCCTATCTCCACTGGTCTAGACAGGAAGGCCGGTTTAGGCCTCACACAACCACTGCCCTGTGAGGGGAGCTGGTCAGAGGACTGGAGCTGTGTTTGCCAACCCTCCAGAGGAGCAGGAGGCTGTTTATTCAGTGCTGATGGTGGACAGGGATGTGTGTAGACCCTTCTGTGACACACTCAGTGTGGTTTATAGGCACACAAGACATTTATCTGTGTCCACGCTGCACCTCGTGCTGACTGAGTCCATCACCAAGAAAGTGTCAGGAAGTGAAGAGAAACAGGAGGACAAGAAGAGGTCAGCAGAGGGCCAGTGGAAGAAAAACACACAGGATAGCAACTGAAATTCAAGTTATATATCAGGAAAATTAAGCAGCTTTGAACAATTAACAGTTTAATCGAACATGTTTTTCAAATATTTTAAAGCTGTGAAATTAATTAATGAAAAAGATTTCACGTGATGCTCTTAACTTTGCTTCTCAAGGCAGAATAGAAACATATAGGATCCTATAATCCTTGTATTTTATTCAAAAATGACGTAATTTCATTAAATATAGCTGCACATGATTATCAAGAGTTTAAATTGTCATCAGAGTCATTATATAATACTTAGAACTGCTCTGTTTTTTAACCACATGGTAGGAAATTAATGAATATTATTTGCACAAGTCTTCAAAACAGCTACTTTTTAGCGATGACAGAATGAAATTCAGTGTTTAATTGCAGCACAGAATTTAGATAATTGGAAGAATAGCAGGACTCCTATTTTTAGTTGTGTTATAATTTTTGGGTGAGTGTAAAGTACAGTAGCAAACCACAGACATTTAATATAAGACATGAGTCTAAGAAATTCATGCACCCACAGCTTGGCTATGAAAGCTTTGGCCTGAAAAGCAAAACGAGTGGTAGAGACGTCCTCCTTTCAAAATAAATAAGATGTCAAACAAATGTAGGTTATTAGTGGTGTGTGTTTTAATCACTCAACAAAAGGACTGGATGTGATTTTCAGACTGAGTGACTCTCAAAGATGAGTTTCTGTCATACAAATCAATCTATGACGTCATATAAAGTTTAAATTCTGATTCAGTTTTAAAGCAAAACCAGGGAAATGCTTACGGAAAATATTTCAGGACTTCAACACTTTATTTGTTTACTCTTTTTTTGGGGAGGCAAACTCTTTAAGAGAGCACAACCTGCATCCACACTCCCATAACCCTGCTGCTCTGACAGTGGGAGCAGAGCGTGCACTTTTTGATTAAACTACCACAGCCATGTGTTTACTTCAAGTTAAGTGGAGGTCACAAGCATTTTTTTTTTGCTTTCATTCCTCTCATCCCCAATAAATCTCATTTGGGCTGGAGGAGACGAAGCTTAGGGCCGAGGGAGAGAGGGACCCCGCCGTCGGTGGTCCTCTGCAGCCAGCGCTCAGGAGAGCAGGAGCTAAAAAAATAAACTCCCCTCTCTGGCACTGAGGGTGGGCGATGCCACTCTGCGACAGGGGACGGCGGGCTCTGGTGAGTGTTAGTGAACTGTCACTACCCCCACCTCCCCCATCACTCCCCATCAGTGTCCCCTTGGAGTGGGCAGGACAAGGGGTGGGGTCAAAGCTGAGCATTCCCAGCATTCCCAGTCGGCAGCAGGTACAAGCAGCAAGTTCACACACAAACGCTCACATAAATGTGCTCTCTCCCACTGCTGCAATACAGCGCAGGCCCTCGGCGCGCACGTCACTGTTGTCAGATTGAACAAGACGCAGAGCTAATCCAAACCAGTTCCAGGCTTCACTTCAGATTCACACAAAGACACACACATGAACAGCTAAAGAAACTCACACTAAGCTGCAAAAAAAAAAAAAAAAATCCCTTCAAAAATACACAAAGACCTGTGATATATTTGTGCATGTTATGTACATATAAAGCATATATATTCTGCATCCTTGTGTGTAAAATAAGGGAGTGTGTGTGAATCACAGTGTGTGTTTCGGTGCAGGAGGCAGAGAACGGAGCAGCTGCTTAATGTTTAACTGCAGCAGCTCTTAGTGGACTTGGCATGCCCTGACAAAATCCATTTTGTGATGGAGCTGTGATTACAATGATGGGCCTGGAATTATGATGTTGGCTCCTCCAGGCTTCGGTTTAGTCCCAGCTGCAGAGAGCACATCCTCTCTGCACTCATCCTCCACCCTTACACTTTTTTTCTTCTCTCACCTTGTTGATTAGGTTAATTTGCTGTAACAGTTTGGAGAACATAAGTAGGTTAAACTCACACCAGCATTCTGGTTTCACCGTTTATTACAGCAAATGAAAAAATAACCATCTGTGTTTGATTTGATTGCTGTTGTTTTGGTGAAACTTAGTCTAACCGTGATCAGTGATATAAGACGACCTGGTGAACTCAGCAGGACACAAACCAAATGTGCATTTAGCACATTCAGAATTGGGCTCATTTGAGGAACTCACAGAAATGAAACTGCATCACAGAGATGCTGACATACAGTTTTCCATTCCTCCTTAATCATTCAATTCAGATTTAATCTCCTCCTCCGCCTCTCATAGTTGGACCAGAAAGGTAAATACACCATGCAGGCTGTGCAGATTATCCTTTTCTTTCACATATAAAGCTGAGAGCCTGAACCTTGGTGATGTTCCTAATGAACGCTGCAGTTGAGATTAGTTTGCTTCTGTGACTGAGTGTGTACTAAGACTTCAGATTCTCATGACGCAGTGAGCAAGATGACCGTGCATTGTTCAGGATTCAAGTGGTTCTTATCAGGACATAATCTTAACATGTATACACACACCTAATAGAACACACACACACACACACACACACACACACACACACACACACACACACACACACACACACACACACACACGCACACACACGCACACACACACACATATTTCTCTCTCTTCTCATTCCAGGATCTGGGTGTTCCACAGCACACCCCTCTGTCCTCTTGCTTCAGCCTTCCCCATGCACACTAAATGTTATCCTTTGGCTCCTAATTGCCTGTAATTTGCTCGTTGAAAGAATCCCTAGCTTGTCTGGAGCAGCGACGCACGGTAACCTGAGAACCCCTCAGGGGGAGGCAGGGGAGGAAGAGAGAAGGACGCAAGAAGTCAGGGGAAGTAGGCAGATTAAGGAGGCAGCACATGAAGGTGAGTAGAAAAGGAGAGGTATCAAAACCTGACGCTGGATCGATATGAGCTGCTGCACACTGAGACTGGTTTAGTGCTGCAGAGCAAAACAGTCAGAAAGGACCCTCCTGTTTTATTCCCATTGTTTTAATCTTTAAATAATGAACTCTAGATTTTCTGCCTGTACTCCAGTTTGATTCTGTGCTCAGTTTAGGAGATGATAGTCACCAAAAACATAACACTTATTAACATGTTTTACCAAAATGAAATATCTACTTTTCACATTTTGCAAACAATTGCAGAACTGAAAAATTGGTTAGAATTTAGTTTTATAAACTGATGATCAAATATCAGCTCAGACAACACAAACGAGGCTTATACATTAAGATGCATGCAGGTCCTACTAAGATATGTTAGAATTTTGTATTCTTGTCAAAGTTAACTGAGATAGATCAGGTCCTAATTCATGAGTCATTCCACTGATTGATGAAAACCTTCATGTTTGGGTCAACCAGTTAATTGTGCATATTTTAGTCTTTAGTTCTTGAAATTAACTGGAAAAAACAAATAAATATTAAAAATGTTTCTTATGTAAATATTCGAAAAAAGTTAGCATTTTTATCTCTGATTGCACCAAATACATAAATAAATGTTAAGAATAAAAAACATTTAATAAATGTTTCCTTATGTGGGCATTAACCCTTTACCTGGCAGGTCACCCTCCTTAGAGTACATTTGAGTTCCTATATCTTAATAAATTATGCGCTGAATGTAATAAAAAAATTTTTTTTAAGTAAAACATTTTTAAAAAGAAAAACTTTTAATTTCCAGAAATGTACATTTCTGTAAATTGTGACAATATTATCTGTTAAACAAAGACTTTAAAACAACTTTATTTATTTGCAGTATCATCAAACTGTGTTAAAAACACTTTATTTTACTAAACATTTCAAGGGGATTACATTTTTGGGTAAATTATAAAGAAAGGCGTGCAAGCATCAAATCTTAAACATCTATGGTTTGATGAACGCTAAGTAAACATTAAATGGTTTAATTATACTTTGTGGATTTCCAGTTGATTCTCATTTATTATTTATTTTACTTGCTTTAACTCAGTCTCAAATGACTGGTGCAATCTGATCCAGCTAAGTCATTTCACTTGAGTCTTTTCTTCAAAAATTCTCATGCAAACACGCGCTGTTCCTAACTATTCTGATCAGAGCACACTGTGGTCTCCTGGACAGGAAATAGGTCCCTGATTGTTTTCCTTGATTTCCTGTGGTGAGGGATGACGAGAGCCTGCCTGCCTGCCTGCTCTGCCAGCTTTAACCCTCCTGTCTCCTCCAGCCAGTTTAACATGCCTCATTCTCAGTGTAGCAGAGAAGGCGGTGAGAAAGCCAGACATTTATGTTTCTGTGGGTCATCAACTGGAGAGGATTTGTCACAAAGCATGGCTCCTGAGGTCGCCTCCCTTCCCCTCCAGCTGGCTGTAGCTCTGCATCCTTTCGACCCACTCGGCTTTATGCTGGTGGTTCTGTGGACGCTGCGATGTGCCGCGGCCACGGCTCTGTTTGAACATAACGTTGATTGCTATGAGATTATGCTGCTCCTTTTCAGCCGGGGTCAGCATCCTCATGTTTGACAGTTGGAATCACAAGCAAATTGTGTCATTTCCTACTTGTTGTAGCTCTCAGTAGGTGTGTGTGTGTGTGTGTGTGTGTGTGTGTGTGTGTGTGTGTGTGTGTGTGTGTGTGTGTGTGTGTGTGTGTGTGTGTGTGTGTGTGTGTGTGTGTGTGTGTGTGTGTGTGTGTGTTTGTGAGACGGTCTGATATCTTTAAGCAGCTCAGAGTTTTGCAGCCTGTCACAAAATCAGTGCAGCCAAAATTCACAAGAAGAAACTTTGGCTCTAAAGTTCACCTCTCTGGACTTTGGTGACTCATCACGTTGTTCAGCATGCTCTCTGGTTTGGTGTTAGGTTTTCCTTCCATCATTATCGTTGTGTCTTTCTCTAAATATCAGCGCAGTAGTCTCATGTTGTTTCTGCGGCCGGTGCCGGCAGCATTTGGCCCGCTGTGCAGCAGAGGTGGTTTACAGTTTACATCTGACTGACTGTTTGCCTGTCCTCTGTACTCCTCCGCCTCACTCGGACCACCCAGGCGAGCGCTGGAGTGGTACTGCTTTCTCAGTCTCACACTATATTTGCGTCATAATAACTCTGTCTTTCCCACTGTCATGTACTGAGCTTTTTTTCTCTCCTTTTGTTGAACTAACATGATGATGTCTTATTAGTCATGTTACCCTATTATTAGATGTGATCACATTTTAAAAGGAAAAACACTTAAAACACACTCCACTGCAAGAGCTCTCTATCATAAAGCTCAAATTTCTTTATCATTTGTTCTCTCAGTTCAGTGTGAAAGGAAAGACTGTGACATTTCATAGATTTATTTCTCTTTTTCCATTTCATCTTTGTTGCTAACTTAAGAGTTTTTCTACCTCGGTGTTTCTGTAAAGTCATTCATTTTCTACATAAAGAATTTAAAGCAATTAAATAATTGATTTTTTGCATTAAAAATAGTGCAATGTGGATTATGATATACACTAATGCAAGGTAATAATTATTAGTAGCAATAATAAAAAAATAAAACAAACTTTTTTTTAATTTTATGAGTTTTTTTCCAGTTAACTTCAGTGCAAACTTTAATTAGACGAGAGAACTGAAATCACGATCGACCTGTCAGTAACCATTAAAGCTCAAGCTGATAATCAATTAGTGGATTAATAGAAAATCCATTTGAAATGTATTGGTTAATATGTTTCAGTTGAAGTTTTTACTTTGTTCTGAAGAATATTAAGCTCATATTCACTTCTTATGGTTGGTTAAATGTTTGATGAGATCACATTAACTTCAGTCAAAATGTAAAAAAATATTTGTGTGTACAAGTTTAAACTGTCACTGTCATAATATCAGGAAAAAACATAAATCACAAAACAAAAACAGTAAGTCACTAAGAAGAAAAATACACAAAGGAAGAAAAAACTAAGTAAATAACAAAGAAAAAATAAAAATAAAGGGAAATGTTTATGGTTAACAGAAAAAAAGTAATAAAAGTCTTTATTGAGTGAAGAGGAAATTGATTTTTATGTAAATTTTTACAAATATACAGCTGTAGATGTGGATTTTAAAAAATTAAATCAAATGTATTTATTTATTTCAAAAGGAGAAAAAAACTGTAATTAAAAACAGTACAATTTGAATAAAAGGGGCAGGGAGAAGAACATTTCTTCAGGGTTTTTTTGTTTTGTTTTGGGGTTTTTTAGCAAGAAACAAAATAAAATTAATTTTTAAAGTAAAGCTTCAGACCTATTGTTGAAATGAGTCAAACACAAAAAGCTTATAGAACAGTGAGAACTTTTGAAGAATATTGTTTGAAATACATTTTTCCATAGTTTGTGTACATCTACGCAGCGTCAGAACAGAGTAGCGTGTCTCGATAGTTCTCCTCATCAGGATTAATCTTATATCTTTAAAGAAACCAGATTAAATCAATGAATCTTTTTCTGAGTCAGTGTCCATTACAAAGCTGCTCCAGTAAGATGTCCATGCAGGAACAGAAGTCACAGCGTTTTGAAACAGGGACCTGACTTTAGCACTGGTCCCGCTGTAACACTTCATGGCAGAAGAAATCCCTCAGTCTGACTTTTAGAATAAAAGTGAAAGTGAGCAGAACCTTTCTGTATAAACTCCTGCATGTATTTAATAAAATGGTTATCTCTGAGGCTGTTTGGGAGATCCTGCTGAATCCAGAGTCCCCCCTCCTGTTTATATACAGAGGTCATGGACTCTGTAGCTGCTGATAGCGCTCGTATCTCTCAGTCGTGACCTTCTCTCCAGTGATCGCCAATGATAGTCCATCCATTAGTTACCATCGGTAGACAACATGGTACAAAACCTATCTTTAGACTCTGTGGATGTTTGTTTTCTGGCTAAGTTTAATATACTATCAAAGGTTTGGCAGAAGTGACCTCACACTGAGGAGAGAGTCAGTAACAGATGGGTTATCATCTTATCATGATCTGAATCTTCTGACTGTGCTTCTCTCTTCAACTATGACTCGAGTCACAGATTTCATTGCTTTATCCTTACAGGTGAAAATAAGATGTTACACGCTGCACACACTCATCACATAGGGCTAAATCTAAATCAGAGTTACACAACGTACACAGTATGATCTATAGATGAGCTGCAGCCCTGTGAAAGGGCCAATCAGAGTGGTAGAAACTAAGAAATGTTGTGTTTGGACAGGTTGCTGAGTCTGACTGTGATAGGTTCAGATGGGTGAGCGGAAGAACTCAGGGTTGTGTCTGCAAGTGTCCCTCAGTGAACACAAAAAACACATGATGTTGTATTATTAGTGCTCAGCATTGGGACAGTGTGCAGATTTACAACTGTGCAGAAGAAATAGATTTTTATAAATATATAAAACATATAAAATATACACTATAAATGTAGAAAATTCACCAATATTGATTACAACAGAAGCTGTGTTTAGATTAAGGATATTTTTATCTGATGTCCATAAACAACAGATAAACAGATGCTTTTACTCTGAAAATTCTGCTATAACTAAACATTTTAATGTAACTTTAATATATAATGTTATAATCACCTCTTTCTAGAGTCATATTTGGGGCTGAATCTGGTTAATTTATTTGTCTTTTGACATATTTAATATACATTATAACTTGCAGGAACGTTGCCATTTGTTAGTTTTTCCTCTTTACGTCTGTCGCATTATTCTGCTACAATAAAAGCAAAAAGTGAAGTGAAAAAAAAACAAACTATAAATAAGATAACACAATGTTTTATTTTATTTTTCTAAAAACGTATCCAAAGATTAAAAATCCTGTTAGAGATCCTTTTGGTCAAAACACTATGTTTTATCCTAATATCAAACTACAGTTAGAAGATAGCTTGAGGAAATATTTTGAAATTATTTTAAGGTGTTTCCTTCAAAACATTTTGTTGTTTCACACAGATTAGTTATTAATAATTTCTGTTTTGTCTTTTCCCCTGCATGTGAGCTTCACATTGACACCAGAACCAAGATGTTCCAGCAGTGAGAATTTATCTTAAACCAACAATCCCCTAAAAGTGTCAAAGGTCATCAGCATTTAGACCTGATCCTGAGTATGGAGTCAACACCACAGAGCATCAGTGTTATTCATATTATTTTGAAATTGTGAAAGAAAAATAAAGACTCCTGGCTCAAAATATATGTATTTACATTGTAGTTTTCTCTATTTTTGGTTAAACTTTCATTGCAGTTTGTGGCATAAAGAGGCCTTTTAAACACATTCATTCCCCGTTTTATTATTTTTACCTTTCAAAGAAAATTGTTTGCATTCTTCCCAGAATAAACTCCTGATGTTTTTTGAGCTGAATTTCATTGCTGGTTTAACCACAGTTTGATGCATTTTACTGACATTTTTAAGGCAAGAATGTTTGGTAAAGAAAAAAAAAGGAGGCAAAACATACACTTTCTATAAGAACTGTACTCATTAGCATGTCCTTGTCCATCTAATCAGCCTGACGAGAATAAAAACAAAAAGATGGAGATACAGGAGATCTTCCTAATTGCTCATTTGTTCGGTCTTCCTCCACAAATGTCTCAGCCCTGCAGCTCTGACTCACTGCACACAAACATACCCACACAGTAGATGTTTACTTGTAGTCATGGCATTTAGTTACAATATTTTATTTTCTCATGCGCTCGATATAGAGAGCAGTAATCACTGCAGAATGGAAACCCTCAAGCTAAATTATGTAATTTAGGAAAGTTTGCTGTCATTCTTCTATGGAGCTGTTGAGCAGCTCAAACTCTTTATCTAATCATCAGACCCATGCTGTTTCAGGAACTGCAGTTAAACGTTTTCTGAACTTGATTTGTTGCAGGACAGTGCAGACAGCTTTGGAGACAACGATACGACTGTCACAAAATTCAGTTGTGCATCAAGCCTTGTTTGATCCTCAGTGCACAAAATCTACACTTTAACACAAACTTGTTTATATTTGCATATTTAAACCTGAAGGAAATATTTTTACTACTAAAATATCACACAAGGTAGGTGACTTTTGTGCATTCCTTTTTTGATTGTTTATATGAAGTGCAAAACCAAGCATTTATGTGCATAATAATAATATCATTAAAAAGTTGCAACCATTGTGTTCATTGTGCACATTTTGTTGCACAATTAAACTTTTGTGATGTGGCAAACCACAAGAAAAAAACCTCATCAGAATTAATGAACCAATCAAAATATAAAATATAAGAGAGATGGAAACATTGACGGCTTAGTAAAACATTTATGAAATTTGTAACTAGTTCCAAAGATTTGATTATTTCAAGATTTTGTGTTGTTTTTTTTTTGACAAAATCAGATTTTGTAAAATACTAATTTATTCTTTTACTGATGCATTAGCATACAAACACAACTAACCCGTAACAATGTGGACCTGCAGCAACTGGGTCACATGATCACAACCAATTACCAATTAACAGCTAAGAAAGAGACAGCAGGCACATTAATGACACAGATAAACATGTATCTTTATTGTCCCACCCTTTGACTCCATCTGAAAGTTTCACTGTTAATAATTTCAACAATAAAAAGGACAGAGTGATAGCAGCGTTTTCTGGTATTTTCATGGTAAACAGTAAACCTTCATTCAACACATTCTGGATAAATACAGTTCTCACTTTTAATTCCTTAAAACATTTGCAGAAGTCAAACCTGATGTTTTTTTTTAAGAATCAGTGCAGCTATCAGTGTTTGTGAGTCCAATTTAAATCCAAAAATCTGTTTTTGTATCCAAGGAGACAACGTCTGAACAATTGTTTGATGTTTTGACAGACTCGATAACTATAAATGTGCCTGTATCGGAGATGTTTATACTGGGGATGCTTGCTGTGACCCTGGCGTGTGGCTGTGGGACAGTGCGGGGGGTCTCGCTGTTTCCTGTTTATCTCATCCTCCACGTGAATGTCAAACAGTTTACCTAACAAGGTACTCTCTCTCTGTCTTTCTTCTGTCACTGACGTGCATGCACACGCATGTATACACCAAACAGACACATGCACTCCATGCAACGTTACACTAACATGCACCACAAGGTGCATAAACCTGAAATCTTTCAAAGACATTAGTAACAGTTTTTTTCATCATTAGGATATTTTTGTATTTGTAAAAAATGCAAATGATTATAACTAAAATGCAAGTGTTTTTTTTTTAAACGTCAGTAAAATTATTTGAGTAATTTGTTTAATATCAGTATCAACATAACAATTGTGCGAATTTTGAACATTCATGTTTGGTTTTATTTCCCAGAATTTTGCACATATTTTCAAACTTTTTCCTCAATAATATTGATTTGTTTTCATCAACTTTATGAGCATTTTAGAACACAAATATATGGATGTTTCCTGTTGGATTCAAACAAAACAAACAAGACCGCCTTAAGTTGTGTTAAAAGAGTTGAAATGTTATTTATAAATGTTCACAAGCAAAAGCATACCATGCATTACATGAGCATATTTCTTTTTCTTGCAGCTGCCAGTAAAAACAATGTCACTGAGAAACCGTTTCAGGAACAACTCTGGTCTTCCTGTCTCAGTTCCTGGGCTTTCTCCAGACTTAACTGTCTTGTAAACTTTGCAAAAACGACATGGAGTAACAGGAGAGCCTGCATGTCAGAGGGAGTGAGAGAGGCAGGAGGAAGGAGGAGGACTGATAGAAAGTAGGCATGCCTCTGAAAGGCTGGAGGAGGAGGTGAGGGTAATTTGCAAGCTCCGTTTTAGAGCTTTAGAGGATCTGCCATCTATCTGATATCCAGCGTGGCTCTTAAATCCTCGGTGGGTGGCTGAATGTGTGTTTGTGTGTGCTTGTCTCCTGCTGCATGCTTTAATTTGAACAAGAAATTGAATAAAGAGGGAGCTTTTTTTTTTCTAGTTTCATTCCCGGCCGTCATAAATCTGAGGTCTTTCTATGAACACGAAACCTCTTGCACTGTTCACAAAACATCGTTCTGTCCAAAATCAAACTCTGTTCTTTGATTGTAGTGACATAATTTTAGGTCTAGAATAACTAAAGAAAATATTCAATGTGAACATGGCCAATACAGGAATCTAAGTCATTTATTTCTTTATCGTTCTTTTGTCAGAAAAACTCTCACTGATGTTTAGATCTATTTTTCTATCAGTCAAAAAGGCAATAGACTATAACAAACATTATAACACATGACAACAGAAAAACAACTGATATTCAATATAAAGCAAAGGAAAAACAAAAACAGTCACAACGACCATCAGATGGATTCTCCTGCTTCGTGTTTACCAGTCCTGACAAAATGACACACATTATATATCACAACACGCCTGATAGGTTAATAATTGTACGATGCTTTGGATAAAAGCCAAATAAATAAACATAACCAACATGTTGAAATTTTAAAAAAAAAAGACTCTGAAGATAAACATTTGTCAACTATTGTGTACTGCTGTATTATTAACATAAATATCAAACTTTTTAATTAAAGAAAGAATTGTTTTAGATATTTTTAGTGGCATTAATACCTTATATGTCATATAATCAAATAACACTAGTACCATTAGTGTAATGATTTATTTTCATGTAAACGGGAGTTAAAAGGTAAAATAATTAGGTAAATATACAGAGATAGTTTTATTTATGTTTACTGTGTAAATAAAAACAACTCCAGAAACTCATTTTGAAATTTGCTAATGAGTCTAGGTCATGTTGTAAAAGATGCTCCGTTGGGTTTAGAGTTTATTGACTTGGCTTGCCTGCAAAGAATCTGCTGTGAATTTCTCTTAAATAATGTGCAAAATAAAATAACTAACACAAGACACTTCTAAGATTGGATAATACTCTAAAACCTGTGGGCATCTTGATGCTTGAGACTATATTTGTGTCTATCAGGTTGTTGGATAAGACTGTCCCATCCTGGAGTGGAGGCTCATAAGGATCAGATGATACCAGAAAAGATTCAAAGTTCAGTCAGACAAACTGAGTCCAATGACAACAATCAAATACTGATTAAATGCTTCCATTTTAATGATTTTTCCATAAAAAATTATGACTTTTCATATAGGAGAGAATAACTTAAAGACTAAATACATGAGAGATAATTATTCTGTTTGGTGCATTCATAAAACGACATAAGGGAGCGAATGAGACAGCAGATAAATGTGTGGGTACGTGGGTGGTCTTCTAAAACCGGAGCGCGGGCCCATGAAGGCTCTACGCTGCGAATGTAAGTGAACTGTTAAAGGCCACAGGAGCAGCCTGAATGAAATCACAATATGCCAAAATGAAAGGAAAACAAAATCAGAAGGAGGAGGGTGGTGGTGTCCCACCTATACATGCAGGGGCTGTGGCTTCCACAAGTGGAAACATGCATGAGGCGGCTGATTCGCTCAATAAAGTTTCAATAGATTTAAATAGCAGGACACCCAAAGCTGGGTCTGAGTGGAGAGAAGCAGGAGAGTTTTCCTGGTGCTCGTTGTTCTGACTGAGTCACACGAGAGCAGACTGACTCCAAACATCATCGAAGAGACAGTTATATTAGATGACTTGAATAAAAAGTGAGTATGAAAGATCAGCAGCTCTACCTCTCTGTTCATCTCTCTACTACATCCATCACTTTACTTTCTTGCATCACCGTCTCCTCTGTCCTCTGACAGGCTTCACTCTCTCAGTCTGTCTGTCTCTGTGGATTTCCTGTGGCCTCGGGGCTCCTCCATATCCACCCCTCTCCTGGGACGCAGCTTGCCCCTCAACACACACACTAACATAACTAGACATACAAACACAAACACACACACACACACACACACACACACACACACACACACACACACACACACACACACACACACACACACACACACACACACACACACACACACACACACACACACACACACAATCAGCTCAGTGTCTCAGGGGCTGTAATGATAAGAATCTCCACCACTTCCCTCTGGGGTCAGATTGGGAAAGATGCTGCCAATAACAGCGATGGAAGTTGGTGAGCGTCGTGTCAGTCATTCTTTGTATATTGAGCCCAGTTGCACGTGGCCCTCTGAGAGTTTATTCACATTACTGACCTGGATTTCTCTACATGAGTAAAAACACAGACGCATGAAGAGACAGAAAACTGAGAGGAGAGACAGAAGAGCTTTGCCCTGTGAAAAGAGGATAAAGTGGGCAGAAGCTCTTGTAGCTGCAGGGCTGCAGCTTCTGCACAATGGTTTCCAGATGGGCCTCGTTTGGCCTACATTGGTGCATGGACCATGATCCTCTGGGATGTCCACACAAACAGACATGTGTCCTACAAAACAAACCAGCATGTATGTACGTAAACCAAACAAATACAACGAGCAGACAGGAGACTAACGCATTTTTTAAAAACGGACTCAGAATTGACATTTCCCTAAAAAAATCAATAAAATACGACAGGAAACAGCAGTTTGTGTGCATCAACTGATGTCTAGTAATGTCAAAGTAAAACATTATTTTTATTATAGTGTACATGCTTATGACACTGAAGCCTTTTTTATTGAAAAGCTTAAAAAATGAAACATTAATTAAGAACTTGGAATCTGTCTGTCTTTATGGGAGTGCAACAACTTTTAATTTACTAACTGGTTTCTAGTTTTTATGCTGTACTGTGTACTAACTTCAGTAATGTAAGTTTATCCTGACCCACCTGCTGCTTAACGAGCTCAAACCATGATACTTCCACCGCCATGCTTTTATTAACGCATGAAAAGAGTGTGATTTTAATTTTCTTCTTTCAGACTAGAAAATCGTATTTTTGCATCATCTGTCTATACTTTTTCATCAGCCCTGTACCTGATCTTTTAAATAATATAAACTGTGTAAATATAACACTCGTTATCTCCCTGCTATCAAGTCATGCATGCATTTTTTGACAAATAAACATCTATAAGTGTAGTAAAGACTTTCGGGTATGCAGAAGGTTTCTTTTAGGCCCAAAAATCTGGTACATATTATTGTCCTAGAGTGATATTTGTTGGTTTATCGTTTCAGAAATGTTCTCCATTGCACACTGTGGACTGGTGAAGCGATTCTAATTATAATTCATTTCGTGTGCCAATGCATCTTTTTGTGACGTTTTAAAAATGACATTTGAATAAATCAAAACAATTTCAGATTCAAAACTAGATCAACTACAATCACATTGGTGTTTCTAATATTAAATTATTTTTTTCGACACAAAGAGCTCATGTAGATTTGCATCTATAATAATAAATGTGACTATGCGTTAATGTGCCTTACAATACTGAATAAAACAGGTTCACGTTAAAACATCAACCACTTGAAAATAGGTGCATATCTATTAATAAAAAGAAGAAACATGTAGAAGACAAACGTGGCATGTTGCAGAAAGTCCTTCCCATGCACTCCCGTGTCTGTACAAAGAGTCAGTGTTCAGAGGCCTTCGGTGTGGTGGAGCGTGACGTGATGTGTGAAGCTGTCTGTAAAACCCACAGAACCAGGTACGGGTCACAGCCAGCAGCTTTCACGTCGGACCAGCCTCTGCTTTCTCACCGTTTCTGAGCTGCATGTTTTCACAGGGTGGAGGTGGTGCTGGGGGTGAATCTGTGTCCATAACTCTGTATTTTTAGAAACCACATGAAACAAGACAGCATGTCCGTTGGCACACATGGCACAGCAGCAGTCATGGAGGAACGACGGTGACCGGTCTCCCACCCTTTAACCACCTCCACCTCCACACACACACACGCACACACACACACACACACACACACACACACACACACACACACACACACACACACACACACACACACACACACACACTCTCTCTGCTTTCTGCTATACTTGTGCGCCACATATGGTATCGGTTCTGACCCTGTTTTCACCATCCAAAACCAGAAGTTATTGTCAACCAATGATGGATACATCTGTAAACTGAGGATATATCATTAGCAATAGTCAGCAGCTTCTCTGTGTTTATGATATTGATACACAGCTGTTAAGGAATGTCAAACAAGCAGCGTGGATAAATATGTTTTCCAGGTGGGTTTTTAATCACTAAAAACAAAAAAATTATTGTCCCCCCGTCAGCTAGTAGTGCTACACCTTAAGATCGATTGATTTCCTCATTAGCCAACTAGAATTAACCATCACCTTGATTCAAAACCTGTTTGTTATTGTGTGAAAGAAATGAGTCCTGTGGGGATTAAACAAGCTGATGACCGAACAGGAGGGATGGTGACAGATGAGAAAATAAAGAGCAGCAAACGAATATAATAAAGCTCCAAAAACTGGATAAACAGAGAAAACTAAGATGAGCAGCTATCTATTACATTTACTGGCGACATGTTAATGTATGTGCCTCTGGTTGTCTGTAACTCTAACAGACGTTAGATAGACATGCAGGCAGGCTGCTGAACATCTGGTTTGCATGAAGGTCTGAGCAGACTGAGAGCATCCGAGTACAGCACACAAGGTATTAGAGGTAATTTACTTATTAGAGGAAAAAAGGCTCAATCTCAGGAGCTGTGATTGAGAATGGAGTTGGAGCTTATCAGAAGGACTATCAGCATCCCTGCAGGGGAGATAAAAGGAGGCACCCAGTGGCAGTTTAACACAAACACATGTGCACTTTGGTCATATAAACACAGCTGATTTATAGATGATGTTTTTTTAATGTTAGTCATTTCAAATTAGATTATATGAACTACAAAACCTTGGTGTTGAAGCAAAAACAGTACCTGATGAGTGAAAATGATCATTTAACAAAGATCATAATTAGACTGTGTTAACCTTTACTCCAAAGGCCAGGTTAAAGGAACCATTTAAACATATATGCAGGTTTTAGAAAGAAACTCAAATAAGAGACAGCTCTCAGATTTGAACTAAAAACTATGTGAAGCAATAATACAATCACCCTTTTTTTCTTGAAAGTGTAAAATATTCTACCTCTAATTTATTAATATTTTTAAAGAGAGATTTGCACAATTCAGTTTTTTTAAATACCATATTTTCTTATGTTGAACTCTGATGGAATATACTGTATTCACATTTTACCTCCAAGGTCTTTTAAGTTCCAAACATATTTTATGAGTTTTTTTCTGGTTGTGTGATAATCTGTTTCTGTCACTATGTCACAATGAATTATGGGTAACTGAACAATGGTCCACACACAGAAAGCTGCAGAACAATCTTCCAGAAAGGATATAACACCAAAACATGATAGAACCTTTCTAAAGGGCATGGGAATGTTGATTAAGGACACCTACACAGTTAGCTAAAGGTGGACTCTGGATCAACCGCTTGAGCAAACATTTCTTCCATGCTTTCATTCTGTTTCATCCCATAGAAAAGTTTTCTAAAACTTTCAAAAGCATCAGCTCTCATGATCTGATCCTTTAATAAACACACAGATAAATGCATCAGAAAATTCAGAAATAGTTCTGAGAGAATAATATATGACGCCTAATCCATTACAGAAAGCTGGTTCTGCTGTTGGCCGACATGTGGGTCCAAACTACAGAGAAAATCATCTCCACCGTTGTACCACTAAAATAAAAGCTGCAATCATTTTCATGGCTGTTTCAAATGCGTCACACTGCACCCAAACAGGCTGGAAAACATCCACAAGCAGGGATTTAGAACTGGGCTGAGGATAAGTCCACATGTCTTACCTTGATTTAGTCCAGACAGACAAATAATCTGCAGCAGTTCATCCTATCATACCCTGCATCTAGAAATGCTTTTGCTCCATGACGCTTTTTGTTACGTCTGTCATGGTAGATTTTTTTTCTCATTTGTGTGTGATAATATCTCAGCTCCGTCAAGAGATGACATCTGTGTTTAAGGACGATGTCATTGTTAGCGTTTCTTAATAATGGTTGCTGTTATCTGTTTGGGGATCTGATGACGTTTTTGTGGCTGGTTAGTCATCGTGAGTCTGCAAGCTGGAAACATTTTCTAAGTCCTATAAAAACCTATACAAACAACTGGTGGTCCAGCAATGGAAGAATACTGGAAATTTAATGGAATGGAGATTTTAAAAAAGCATACGCTGAAGCCATAACCAGTCAAATGATCACCCTCTTGATCCTTGCGGACCGCCACCGAGTGGCTAAACTGTTGTTATTGTTGTTCCTCAATGATCGATGTCTCTGGTATTATTTTTCTCCCAGACCCTGCCTCTCACACTAACTAGCCTCATTTGTCTTGTCTCCGCTGAAACTAAATACTCAAAAAAACCAGGAAAGGCATTAAACTGAACAAGATCTGCATTTGAACTTTGAAAGTTGGATTTATCTTGTTCAGCCTCCCACATTTTTGCATAGATGATGAAGAGAAAAGCGTGCAGGAGTTAACACAGACACAAGTGCATGAGTGATCGACACGTTTAGTTTAGAAAGCCCTGATTAATTGTATTTATTTCTAAAGTGCATGTGTGATCAGGTGACAGCATGGCTCAGTGTGCCTCAACAACACCCTAAAGTCACCTTTGCTCTTTCAAGAGGTGATCAGCAGTGCAAGTGAGCTCGTTCTGTTGATATGTTTGTGTGTTTGGGATGGGAAGGAGGTTGTTGGATTAGGGAAGAGAGTTTTGGCATCCAGTCCGCTGATTGATGGAGTCGATTGGGTGGGCCAAGGCTCAAAGAGAGGAGGAGTGTGTGGGTGACGCCTGCCCCTCGGCTGTCTGCAGTCTGATCGATCCACACTCGCTGGTGGCCCAAAAAATCCCACTCCTGATAAAACAAGCTCTCAGATTAAATTCCCCTCCCTGACTCACGTTATATTACCTAAACTCAGAGCGGGTGAATGTATCTGTGTCGGTGTCACTCTCCGTCTGTTTGTGCCAAAACGCTGAAGACTCACTCCTGAGTTTATGAGGGGGAGCTCTTTGTCTGCTCTGTGTCTTTGTGTCAGGGTGACTTTACCACAGTGATCTGGCTCCTTTCTTCTTCTCCAGCACTCCAGATAGTTTTCCACTCACCTCTTTTTTTCTTCTGTACGAGAACAGCTTTGCGAAAAAGCTCAGAAAACTGAATAACAAACATGTGCCTTCGCCTTTCTTTTTTTTTAAATTTGCAACAAGTTCTCAAATCTATAATAGGAAAAGCTAAAGTAAATAGATTAACTGAACACGTTCATGTTCACAATATGCCTCTATTAAGTACTTCTGATTTGTTTATGGTGCTAAATGTTGATGCTTTCTCTCTTTTTGCCTTTATCCATCCATCTGTCCATGGATCCAGAGAGATCTTCCAACCGCCGCTGTCTGTGTGGCCTCCTTTGTTGTAATGCTGGGCGGCTGCTCCAGTTCCAGAAAAACCATGGTGTCCTAGCCACAGAAACGGATTTGTGTTTACATCACCTTAAACCCAACCCAGTGGTTGTTTTGAAAGATGTTCTGAGGTGAACTCTGTGGAAAATTTAGGATTTTATTATATATTTTTTGGATTGAGTGAAACAAAAAGTCACCAGGTAGATGAATAATAAGGTTGCATTAACCCATAAGAACCCACAGATATCACAACACATTACAAGGTTCTGGAAATGTTCTCCTATTCAACCCTGAGTGACATCTGTGTAATAAAAATATCTATAAATTCTTATTTACATGTTTTCCCCTCAGTTTTGATGTGGTTCACTTGTTCTCTTTGAGTTGTTCTGGGTTAATGAGCTCAATTTTTAAATATATTTTTGTAATATGCTGCAAGTTTTTACAGCTATTTTCTCAGGTAACGTTCTGGTTTTGTTGTTGTTTAATTACCTAAAGAAGTAATGACAGTGAGTCACTCCTGCAGGACCCATAAGCTCAGAGATCTTATTGCATTGTGCAGGACTCCCTCTGCAGGACACAGACTATAATGTTCTCCTTGAAATACAATTTGCACTAAGATGTGACCATCAGTCATGTCAAGTATTAAAACTATTTAAAAGTAGTTAAATCATTGTTATGATGTTTTGTTACTGATGAAGGAGAAGATATTATAAGCGTGTGAACGACTGACTAATGTAAAGTGCTTTGTAGTCAATGACTTAGAAGAAGCACTATACAAATGTGGGACATTTACATTTTATAAACTGGAATAAAACTAAATTCTGGATTTTTGTTCATAAACGATCTGATAACATCTATGGCATCTCATTTGAAAGTAAATGAAGTTATTTTAGATCTTAACCATAATTGGAAACTTCATATGAATGACATAAAAAATTTTTGTACAAGTATTACAGTACTAAATAAAGCAAAGAGTATTTTAGAACTATCAACACCACATATTTTGTATTATTCACTTATTGTTTAGCAGTGATGGCAGAAATGCGGTAAGGCGTTACTGTAATATCATTTTTCAGTAACAAGTACTATTTTTCAGTAACATGTTACTATTTCCAAACCAGTAATCTGATTACTTTTTTCGAGCCACTGTGCATTACTTTGCGAATTATCTTTGTCCATTTCTTTAGTAAAAATATTTGTTTTCTTCTTGCGTCTTGGTGAGCGGTGTCAGGTGTAAGGACTTTTAGATATCTAGAGGTTTGGAGCAACACATGAATCACTAATACTAATCTTTGTTTGTATAACAAAAAATATTTTAAGAACTTTACACAAAATGCATGTTAGAAAACCCACCAACAGTCTTTTTTTTAAATCACATCTTGAAAATTAAAGAGGAGTCTAGTGAGAGAGTCCACCAGGTGTCCTGAGGTGTCCAGAGCTTTATCAGCTGAGATGGGAGAGACTCTGATGTCTGGGTTCTTTACTGGTCAAAGCTTTATGGACATAAAGCACTCCACATCCCCACAAACACACCACCCCCACTGTGAAGCATGGTGGTGGCAGCATCATGCTGTGGAGATGCTCCTCAGCAGCAGGTCCTGGAAGGGTGATAAAAGAACCTGGAAGACAATTTGATTCCATCCAGAGAACTACGGCCTGAGAGAAGATTTATTTTCCAGCAGACTCGACTAAATACTGATTTGAAAGGGGTGAATATTTATGCAATCACTTTTTATGTTATACATTTTATTTAATTGTCATAATTTAGTAGAAATCAGTCCATACTTTGATATTAAACTGATTTTTATGTAAGATTTTGTGCCAGTATATATATATATATATATATATATATATATATATATATATATATATATATATATATATATATATATATATATATATATATATATATATATATATATTAAGGGTTAAAACATCCAAGGGGGTGAATACTTAGAAGATTAAATTCATCCTCCATTTCACCTATTAATTGTATGAAATGTAACTGTATTCATGAAATAATTACAGCATTTTGTAAAATTAGATGAGTGAAATAAATAAATGATATGAAATCTGCTCATTATATCACCCTTATTTAGAAACTATAAGTATAGCTGTTGTTTACTACCTTAAAAAACATGTCTTTTATTACCCGAGGAAAAAAACAGATTGTGTTGTTTTACCCTTTTATACTATGTCCTCTAAGTAAACTAAGCAGTCTGACTAACAATAAAAGGTTTGGATGAGTAAGCGGCAATAAGTCTGAGTGTTTTCTGCTTCTTGATGAGCGGCTGATAACGTGGCAGAGGTCAAATCTGAGTGGTCATCTCTTCTCCGCTCTCAGCCAGCTCTATAAATCACAGGAGAGTGTCTGGGTGCTGTCAGGCCTGCCTGCTGCCCACCGGGGTTAAACCAACAGAGGCATGAGAGGGGAGGCAGTCAGACAGGAGGGTTGGGGGGGGGGGGGGGGGGGGGGGGGGGGGGGGGGGCTTTTTTGTCCTCACTGACAGTAACTCCATTCAACTGCATTCACTTCTTTAAGTTTAAAACTGCTGAAGATTAATTTTTTTTGTTGCTATTTTTTGGTTTAAGGTGACTGTTTTCCCATGAAGAGACTTCTTTTCTCTCCCCTCTGCGTTTCCCGTCCTCTTCATCACACTGTTTTGCCCATAAGAGCCAAGTGGAGTCTGGAACAGAGACAGCCTTACCCAGAGCTAAAGATAGAGCTCTTTAGGGCCTTCATCTGTCATTCTGCGACAGTTTTGTAATCAGGCCTAGAAGATCTTTCCTAAAGGCCGAACCCGACAACGGGCTTGAGCGGTCCTGGACAGCTGCCAACCCACGGGAGGCGTGCAAGTAAACGCAGAATAACCCTCATACTAATGAGTCTGAGTACTGACATACTAATGTCAGAGCACAGAGAACAAATTTATACAACGCAGCCGAGAGCCGATGAGCTGCATGAGGAATTAGCTCTAAATTGGATTCCTCTGGTGCCACTAAGAGGATTCTGAGTGTGTGGTATGTTAAAATAAAACATGGAACAACAAAATCTCAGGCAACAAGCACAAACTTGATTCCCCAGTTCTTCATTTAAAGCCTTATACTAATGCATTATATTGTGCTATTCATTCCAGCCCACCATAATAACCTTTTAAGATGACTTTCTGGGATTTACAAATGGATGACACAAGATGATTCAAGTATAGGCATCTCCAAATGATTTTTGTGATTGGTCACTTGATTAGCAGTGACGCAGGTTCTTTTTTTTTTTTGTCTGATGAATCTTGGTCTGGTGTGGGTGGAAAGGAGGAGTGAGGCAGAGAGAAACTCTGCAAAGAGAGGTGGAGTTTGTAGGATGTTATCAACATCCTGTCTGTGAGACCTGGTGCTAAAGCTCATGTAAGACAGCAATCTGCAGCCTGTGGTAATACCTCTGAGAGCACGAGGAAACTAAACACTTGAGGTTGTTTGTATGAGGCTCCTACGCACAAAGAAGTGTAGCAATGTAATGGTTTAATGTAAGCACTGAAGAAGGTGACATAGTACAGAATTACGAAAATGGCATTTTCTAAATGACTCATGAAATTTTGTAAGTCCAGATTTTAAATATCAGTTTCCTTTTTTTGCCCCCTCAAAAAAGACTAATAGAAACGGTGCTTTATTTTTTGAAATCATACAATAAAATATAATTTAATGGGGAAAAAAAAAATCTTACTCATTATGGAAAATAATAGGTGGAGTAGCATCAACAGAAACATTAAGTGGAAATAAAGCAATGAGGTTTAAGTCTGAGAGCCAACACTTTGGTAACTTATAAACAATCTCAGTTACCTGTAAATGTCTTCTCCTAACTCTTATACCTCTAGCGCCACCATGAGGTTAAAGTTTGGACACTTTAATGTCTTAAAGACTTTTGGATGGATTGAAATTTGAAACAAACATTGATCTCTGCTGAACTGGTTGAAGCAGAGAGTGAGTTTGTGATCAAATCCCTAAAAAGCATTCCAGTGATCCTCAATTGTGCTTTGTGTTTAGTTCTAACTAAGAAATGTAAGCTCAAAACAAAGAAACTGAACAAGGTTAGCATCATGACAGAAAGTGTCTTCATGAGCAAGTTAGCAGGCTAACATTAGCATTTAGTCACGTGGAGAGTCAAAAACGGCCCCAACTTGATTAAGATGTCTAGTTTGGGGTGTGATCAGCTCATATATGGATTAATATGTCAGGATTTCTACTTTAAGAAGTAATTTTACATATGTGTGCTCTTATTTTTGAAAGCCATCTAATTCATCAGGGTGGTATAACTCCGCTTCAGTCAATAAAAAAGTATCAAAGTGTTTCTTTTAGCTATTTTCTGTAAATGATATTACCTAAAACACCTTGTTTTTTGCATTCAGACATCAGTTCTTATTGCTATACTGCCAGAAAAAAAACACAGGGGGGGGGGGGGGGGGGGGGGATATATATTTTAGCAACTAAACTTGACATTAAACTTCTTCAAACAACATTTGTACTGAGTAAGAGGTGGAAAAAAAGTGAGTCTACATCCAAATATGGATAGTATAATGTGTGTACCTAAAAGTTTGCATTGACATAAAACATAAAATGCAAAAATAATCAAACACTGTCATCATATGATGGGTAAATTCTTTAGTTATCTAAGAAACGTGGATCCAGGGCTTCCCAGAAAAATCTGTAAATGTGGGAGCAGTGCGGGGGAGGCTCGTTGTGTTTAAGGGTTAGGGCGATGGTCATGGATGGAGAATATATGAGCCTGGAGCTGCAGTCAGACTGACTAATGATCAAAAGCTCTTCAGTTTTTAAGCTGAGCCTGTATCAAGGTGTTCACGCTGACAGTTGACTTTTTGTATTTTTGGGGGTCAGACATGTGCAGAGTTCCCTGGTGTGCAGGTATCACCGGCTGGCATCGGCTCACTCAAAGCTCATCACTCCAAACTGCTCTTTTATTACAGGAAATTGCATGTGAGCACCAGTCTGGCTCCCTGCAACACATCTGCACTGGAGGAGCCCGGTGACGTAGATCACACTCAAAATTAAGGAGTGAGATGGAAAAGTTGCATAACGTGTGCGCCCATGCTTTGCAGTGATAAAGAATTACAGTCAAAGTGAAACAATATAAAACTGAAATGCAATTGTAAATACTTGATTAAATATAAGACAGGACTTGACGACTTTTCATTTAAAGCCGATCAAGCGATTTCACCCAGTTTTATATATGTGTGTGTGTTTGTTTTTGTGTACATCATGCATGTATGTGTGTGTGGTCCTGTTGAAATGATAGATGTGTAGAGGGAGGAGTGTGAGGCAGGGGGCCGTAAACAGTGAGACGTGCATGTAGGAGGTCTGGGTGCAGACTAAACCCAGAGCTGTCAGGTTCCCAGACTCAGAAACAGATAGCTCCCATCACATACAGTTTTATAACCTTCCCACCTCCAGCCCAACCTTACAGCCATCAGGCTGATAGATGATCAGTCCACCGTGGTGCAGGAGGTTATCGCTGGTCACCATGACGACAATGTAACAAAACAAGAATTTAAATAAGAAAATGATTTCAGTTTTTCCAGGCTTTTCATTTGGCATTCACAGAAAAAACAACAAACACATAAGTTTGTATGGTGTTTAGACATTGCTCTGCCTTTTTACAACATATCAAAATATAGAAGGATTTTTTAATGATTTATAATAGTTTTATCTATTTTTAAAATAACATTTATCACAGACTGCGTCCTCATTTTAAAGTTCGTGATATAAAAGGCTGTTTTATTTTGTTACCAACATCAATATCTTGTCACATAAAAATTTAATGTGAAGGGAAGCTTTAAACTCTTGTTAGATAAGATGATTAAAAATAGAAGAATGTTGTTACTGTGTGCTGCTACACATGTAAGCCTGATATTTATGTATGTGTGTGTGCGAAGGAGCTGGTGCTTGTGTGTCGGTGCATGAGGCTCTCGTCTTGACCTTTCATGCACCCAGAGGTCGTGCATTGTTCTGGAGGATGCAGACACCGAGGCTGATAGATGGCCGTTCAGGCTGTTTCCCTGGGTTTAGCGTTACTCGGGAAATCGTAATTCAGCTCCTTGAAGAGGCTTCAGGGTGGACCGGGTCCTCTTTTTCGGCTCCGCACACATTTTCTGCTGGATCCAGGATGCGATGAAGAGCCCAGCTGCTTTGGCTGGGATGCAAGGAGAGGTGGAGTAAATCTTCAGCCACAGCTGTCCCCTCTCCAAACCTCACAGAGCTGTACAGCGCTGAGGATTAATGCCATATATGGTGGAACCAAACATGCTTTTTTAGACACTTACACATCATTACAATCTGAACATTCTTATACGCTTGCCCTGTTTCATCAGACGATATGATAGCTGGATCATAAAAGAAGCAAACACATTAAGTATTACTTTTTTTTGTGTGTTCGTGGCTCATTTTTCCTCATCCAATTGACAGCCTTATCTCCTGTTTAAAAATTAGGATCACGTAATTAGTATTATAATTATAAAGTTTGAACAATTTGCTGTATTTTGCAACATCAAATTATAACTGAAAGCCTATTTCCATGTGAGGCACATGAAAAAGCCCCTTTCATGGAAACATGCTTGTGTTGACCACAAAAGGTACTCTCACATCCCCAAATCATGAAGGAACTCTGTATTTCTTGCCTAAAATAACACTACAAAACAACTGTAACTACTATTCCCACATGCTCGTAAAAAATGTAAAGAAAAAAAAAGTGGACGAGTTCATCCATTAGTTTTCTTGACTTCTCCGTAAAAAGGCATCATAGGTCAGGAGAGGCACTTAACAGAGCTAATGACCATGACTGATGATTCCTCAGCTCAGTGGACGACATCATCTCCTCCCCTCTCTGCCAAGTATTCAATTAGGATCAGGGGGTAATTTTGTGTGGATGAGGTAAAGATTGCTGTTACTCTCATTCCAAAAAGTGTGTTAAGACAGACAAAGAGAAAGGGCTTCCCTGTTAAGTTTTAAAGCAAAGGTTACAGTTGAGAAGCCATGTAAATCCTCATAAAGCTTCAACAGGCTCTTGGATCAGTGGTTTAACACAAATTCAGCTTTAAGTTTAAATTCTAATGCAGCATCTAGATGATTCTAACATTCACTTTTTAAAAGATGCGATGGACTGGCGACCTGTCCAGGGTGTCCCCCGCCTCTCGCCCCTTGACCGCTGGAGATAGGCACCAGCTGCCCCGCGACCCTCTGTGGAGGATTAAGCGGCTACAGAAAATGGATGGATGGATGGACTTTTTAAAAGATTCACATACATAACTTTTTTTTTTAAATCACAAATTGTTTTATGGCATGACTGGTTTGCAGATAAGATCAGATTTAGCTTTCACAAGACTACAAACTTAGGTAACTCCCCAAAATCTCCTCCCATGAGACTTTTATTTCTCTTCTCACAGCTGTAATTGTTGAAATAACCACAAACATTAAAAACAAACCACATTGAGTGGAGATTTGGGATGAAAAAAAAAAAACTAGCTGACCAAAGCTATTTTTAAACTATCTTCTAATTTTTTAAAATCTGAAAATCCCTTTAGAATCGATTATCAGCTTTTCCTTAGTGGATCGTTTTTTGATAGGTTAAAAAAATCATTTGTCATAATGACCAACTCTGATCCTGTCTGTCATTATAAATTACATGAGAACTTATGAGAATGACATCATAAAGTTTAAGAGTGACACATTCCACCTTATGATTCTATTACTTCATTGTTTAGGGAATATTTTTTGCACCTTGATTTGGAAGTGATTCAATTTTATATTTTACACTTATCCAATGATCACAGAATATGTTGGTACCTTAAAACACTGGTTGTGTGACAGAAAGTGTTTGGTTTTTTAGACCCTTTTAAAAATTGTTAAATGTTTTCTTATTACCTCTGAAATTGAGAGCTGTTTTTAACCTGGTGCAATGGGAATTTCATTGTTGAACTATGACAACTAAAAGGATTCTTGATTCTTCATATATTATAGCAGGTACTAAAGTGATTTGTTTTCTATTTAAACTCAAATACATGTCGTTATGTCTTTATTGATTGATTCTATTAAAAGACAACTGCTTTATAAATTTATTTGCTTTATGAATCAAAAGTGCTCCAAGATAATAAGTATTCATCATAAATCTAACAGTGAATAAAATAATATTTGCCAGACATATTTTTGAAAAATACTTCTAAAATGTATTTTTAATTTAAAGATCAAAGAACCAAAGAAACCAAAAGAATATTTATTATTACATATGAGAACTATGTGTAGACATATCCTTCTACCACTAGGTGGCAGCATAAATCAGGTCTCTGCCTGGAACTATGGACAACGTTATTTACTAACTCCTACAATTTTCTATCAAATAAAAAAGATGTAAAAATTCAAATTGTAAGTAGAAATGAATTTCTATTTAAAACAAAAGAAACCTTGCTCATCAACAGACTACTTTTTTTATCAATAAAGAATTTCCTCTTTTTCACTGGTTTCACTATCTCCTCTTCATGCTTTTTAGCTCTCATGACAGAAGCCTTGCTTTCAACCCTATGTTACATAAGCAGGACTTTTCCCCATTCTCTCTCTATTGATGTGAACTGTTAACTGTGCAAATCATCATGGTTAACTAGCCATACAAGATCTGCATCGCTGGTTCTATGGACCACCACCGTTTCTCTTCTTCGGTGGGGCATAGCATTGCACAGAAACATGCAAATCAAGTGATAAAAATATACTCGATTGTCTCATTGGATTGCTGCTTTTAAACATGCAGTTTTTATTAAGACATCTCCTGTCTGCAGGGTTTAGCTTCATTTTTCTCCAGATTATGAGGCATTTTACTGTATTATTTATTGGATTTGTTTCTATTCAGTTTGTAAATCTTTATAAAAACTGAACAAATGTAAAATATATGACCATTTCCAAAACTGAGTGAACAGATTTCCTGTGAAGGTGGTAGCAGAGTGTTGTCAGGTAATTCCACTGTGGTCATGTGATGGTCATTTTGGGAGTCTGATATTTCAAAGGAGGAAGTATGCAGTGTGACTGTACTTTCTGCTCAGGCCTGTGGTCGACAGACAGCTTCAGTTGTACTCAAACTGATTTAGAGCAACTTTAAATATTCCATCAACACCTGTTGTGGAGCCGGTTGCTTCTAAACTCAGAAAAAGGTTGTGTAATCGATGTGTTCAGTCGGTTCAATGCTATTACTGGAAACAAGGTTTGAAGCCACAAAGGTTCTGTTCCTCAATCACTGATGGAGATGGGGGTGATCAGCTGCAGATTATGGAAAAAAAAGCTAAAATAATTGCACACAAATCATGAAAGTAGTGCAGAAATACTAATGTCTGCTGCACGTTTGAATGCAAAATGTTTCTGGAAGATCTGGGGTGTGAATTTTTTTAAAAACATCAGTTGTTTGTAATTGTTGCAGCAATAGTTTTCAGTTTGGTCCCTAAAAATAACACCTTTTCCTTTTCTTTATTAAAACTGATTTAATCATTTAATGATTTGCAAAACATAATAAAGTAAGAATCCCCTAAAGAATAAAAGGATTCAAGAACAAATCTGATTTTGAGTGTAGTATCTGCAAGTTTGTGTGTGTTTTCAGTTCTCAACACACACACACACACACACACACACACACACACACACACACACACACACACACACACACACACACACACACACACACACACACAAAGGGGGAAAGATGGAGCGTACACTGGTCATCTGCGTAAACTTCTCTACTGTTGGGAGAAACCACAAATCAAAGTAAATCTGATCCTCAGTGAAAGCTGAAAAGTTCATAAAAGAAAACGTAGCAAAACATTCACAATAAATCAACTACTGATCCTTTTCAATGAAGAAACATGATGTCTTTTAGAAATCTGACACATCAAATCAACAATCTAAAAGTTTTCTGGGGACATTTTTAGACAACTCAGATGATCATTTTAATGAATATAAATATAGATACTTTAGTGAGTCACAAAAATCACCTTCTTCTAGAAGTCATGTGCACTTCATATGACAGCTCTGGTTAATACCTTTCACTGAAATTAGAAAACTCAACTAATGGTTCACTGAACATAAACAAAGATGGACTGCTCCGTGTGTGCGTGCGTGTGTGTGTGTCTGTGTGTGTGTGTGTATTGTGGTTCTATTCGTGGGGGAGTACTGCCTAAATTCTGCAGAACAGGAACTTTAAAAACTGACTCTTCCTTCCCCCAAAATACAGTTCATATATCAAATGTTTTTTCGATATAATCTGGAATTTGAACATATGCATGGATATAAAAATACACGTGTGAATCACAGACAGAGAAAACAACACTAGCATGCTTTCTTCACAAAATTCTCTTCATTCTTCCACCAGGAATAAAAACAGTTGGATATTCTTTAGTGATTCTCAGCTGGGGTCACGACCTGAAAGTGGTCTTGTCTTCAGTGGGTCTCAGGACTTATGGGGCTGAAAAGTGTTAAGAAACAAAGTAATGTCATCTTGTCACATTCTTTAACAGGAGGTTTTGTTCACTTAGGAGTTGGCAGGTGAACATGACCTCAGAGGTGATTTACCGACCTAAACTTTAGAGTCTGAGACTTTTGAAAGAAGCAAAAACTCACCCAGTTCTACCATTAATTTCTCCAAATGACGTCACTGTTTCACTTAAAGTTAAGCGTTAAGTGCTGCTTAGTTTTCTTCAATGGACAATGTTTTCCATATTTAGGTAATCAGAAGAAAAGTCCATTTAGTATCCTTAACTTCTTCTGATTTGGACAGTTTGTTTAATTTAATTTGGGATTCAAACTACTAATAAGAAAATGATTTTTTTCTCAGTATAATATTGTTTTGTAGAGTCAATACAGATTCTCAGGTAAAGCAAATTTTTTCAAACACTTCCACTTACTTTTTAATTTCATGTGTTTTGAATTAAAACATCATCTGAGTCTGTTAAAATGTTACTGAAACATTCTGATTGTGATTGTCATTGAATAGTTTTACTTGGACAAACTGTAGTTATATTCAGCATAGTGTTCATCTAAACTACACACTTAGTCTTTAAGAAGCTTCAGTAGTTTGGTATATACTTCATGTCTGTCCCTGAAAACTTGATTCTGTTAAAAAGTGATATGTTTTTGTTTAAATTTAAATGCAGCTGATTAAAGGTAAAGAGGAATACTTCCCTCTCTAGCGCCACTACTTGATTATCTTTTTATTTAACATTAAATTTGGGGGGGTTTTTGTGTTGCCGTAGTGTTATATTATTCTCTACTATGCCAGGTTTGTCAACTATTTGTTGTTTTAAATGTGCTAAAAATTAAGTTTAATTTAAGTTTCAAACTGCACCATCATTAAAAAAAAATTAATTAAAGAAGTTTTCTTTTTTCTGAGTTTGGGTCAAGGTTCAGTATTATGTCAAATGTAGACTAGAGAACCATTACTTTAGGTCAAATATTATTCCTAACACTCTTTATTATTTTCTTTCTGGTTTACTCACCTTTCAGACGCTTTGTTTAAACTAATGCAGTTTTAGGGAAATTGTCTGTGCTCAACTATCAGTGTCTTCTTTCAATTATTCTTCTTATTAAATAAACATAATTCATATGCATCCTCACTGAAGAACTTTTTTATTCTGGGAATAATTTAAAACATATGTAAATACTACTACAATTATTATTATTATATGAATTATGTTATCCATATTATTTAAAATTTTAATTATTTTTAGCTTTCAACTAAAGAAGACAGAAGAAAAGAAACAAAAGTAAGAATATAAGATTTCACAATCAACATATTAACCGATGACAGGTGAGGGTTTTATTAGGGGGTGTAAATTCATCCTCCACCAACTCAAACTCAGTTTATATCGTGCTTTTAAAACACAAGAGAAAAAATAGCTGAACTGACAAAAAACAAATCATAAAAACAAACAATCACTGGAACGAGACAAGTTAAAAATATACTAATAAATTCACTCAAAAAAAAAAAAACCAACAAAGATAAACATGTGATAATAAAGAAATAAATCAGTAATATATTTTTTCAAATTATAGGTCAAGGGTCTATAGAGAAAACTGATCATCTAAATTTAGAAAGGACAAAAAAAAAATCTCTGCAAAAAAATTTAGAGAGATACTCCACCAGAAAGTGATTTTTTGGTCTGTTGCCATATTCCTCATCGTTAGATATGTGGGCAAAAACCATTTGTAAACAGCCCAGCTGTTTTCCTGATCCAGCAGTACTCCTTTAGCATTAGCTTAGCGTAAAACACTGTCAGTGAATGGTAACAACTAGCATTTAAAATCCAGCAACCCCTCAGGATAAGTTTCAGATCACAGAAAGCAAAGGCTGACATTTATTCACTTGTGGAGATGACCTTTGACCCCTCAGTCAGCACTTTTACAAGAATCTGCATCAATCATGAGCTGACAACGTGGTCCTCAGTATACCTGTGACTTTGTCCTGAAAATCAACCTAAACTACAGAGGACAAGTCACATATCCTCAGAGACACCTCTGAGTCCACTGAGCTAAAGCTCGTCTCAGATGGACAGGGAGCCAGTGGACATGTGTCCTGAGATCAAATGAGTCCACATTTTGATTATGAGGAAAACAAATTCAAGTAGACAAATAAAAACCATCAACTTTGGTCAGTAAAGACAAAAAAATTTTCCTTTTGACACCTGTTGATAGAAAAAAATACAAACTTGAAATCTGATTTAAAAAACAACTTATGTTTATTAGATATTTTATCCAAGAACAAGATGATGTCATGATTCTATTCTAAGGAAAAAAGTTAACAGACCTAATGCAGAAACATTTCTCCCTAATTCAGTCACTTGTGCTGGTTTGTTTTTATTTTAATAAAACTAACAACATTTTTTACACAGCATAGATTCACTAAATGATTAGATATTTCTTCCACCACTGTTGATGGGGGAAGTTAGCCAATGCTTGTGAACACATTTCTGCTAAAGAAGGCTGTTCTGCTCACATTTTCAGCGTCTGCAGTTTGGCTCCCTTTGCATTGCAACATGTCTTTGTGGCGTCTGAGGCTTCCCACAATAAACCATCAGAGACGCTCGACAAACAGAACTGATGTTGCCATCATACGCAACCATGGCCATCTGCTCCTGCAGTTCTCCCACAGCGGAGTGCATAAAAGGAAGCAGTTCAGATTTTTTAGAAAAGCAGCTCTTCAAGGAAGTCGAGCAAAAGAGGAATAACTATAATTTGTGTATGTGTCTTTTTTCTAATAGATTAAAGGAAATCCTTTTTTATGTTTTGTTGTTTCAGGATTTCTGCGTCTTGCTGACTCTTCAATTAGTGCCCCCGAGTTTGTCTGCAGGCTCAGCACTGACCTTTCCTATAATTTGTAGAGATTTTTTTTAAAGCTTGTATTTTTTGTAAACACAAAACCAAAATTTGCTGTTTAAAGTAAAAAGCTGAGAACCTTTTTAGATCTCATTCATGTCAAACCAGGTGAGTCGGACACAGCAGACAGAAGACGTGGGTGGGATGTTGTGATTTTATCAAGAGGAGGGTTGGTTATGCAAGCTGGAGGCGTTGGTGGTGTCTCTGGGGACAGCTCTGGTTTAGAATCAGCGAGGCTGAGATGAGAATAGGCATTCAGAGAGGAACTGGGACAAAACTGGGGACACTGTCACTGGAGAGGCAGGTGGACGCAGAGCCCACATCCTGGGCTCACTAACCACACTTGTTGTGTGCTTACACACACACACACACACACACACACACACACACACACACACACACACACACACACACACACACACACACACACACACACACACACACACACACACACACACACACACATCAAGGTAGTGAAGCCACTGACCAAGGATCATATCCTCCTGTTAGTATCAGTTCATGTCCATCAAACTAAAGGTCCCTGTGGCCTTGAGCGGCTTCAGGTCTTCCTCATATTGATGATTGCATGAGTTTTCTACTGTAAAATACTATAAATTAATACCTCAGATCATTGTTATGAAATTGCAGAGACATATGCATGTGCTTGATTTGCATGTACATGTACATAATAAAGTCATTGTGAGGCTAAATGTTGCTCTGAAACCACGGCAGAGGCAACAGAAATGTTTTCAGGACTCAAGCTGTGTGATGCAGAGGGCAAAGATGTAAAAGTGAATTAGAGGAAGTTTGCTGAATTACAACAGTGTTTATTGTAAATGATCTTCAGTTTCAAGACATCATGTGATCACTATGAATATACTTTATTTTGACCTGGTAAAACATTTGATCCTTTTGAGGAGCAAAAATCAGGGAATCTCCACTGAAACAACTCAACTAGTTACAAACATTTTTTATTTTTTTTTATCAACAATTATCAACAAATGTAGAGTCAACATCCATTATGTTAACTTGCATTTAGATTTAGTTGAATTATTAAATATAAATATTCCCAGCAATGAAGATATCTGAATAGAGGAGCTGTTCCTGGGTCAGCAGAGGAAAGTCACCTCCTTTACTGGTGTATGTCAGCTTTTTGCACATAATTTAAGCATCTTCTGGTTACAACCAAGAAAATCAGCAACTAATTTAATTTTTAAAAATGTATTTCAATTATTTTCTCATGAAAATGTTTGTGCCTCGTCAGTTGATGCAATATCAAGGTAAATAAGTCAGAACATCCATCCATCCATCCATTTTCTGTAGCCGCTTATTCCTCCACAGAGGGTCGCGGGGCAGCTGGTGCCTATCTCCAGCGGTCAAGGGGCGAGAGGCGGGGGACACCCTGGACAGGTCGCCAGTTAAGTCAGAACAGTGTGGTGTTATTATACCAGACGTAGTACTGGTCACAGAGAGATTAAAATAAATATTGAGGATAAAGGGGGGCCATGAAGTCTTAGAAGTTTTTTTTACTCATAGGTGCATACCCTAAAAATGTTTACTTATTTTTTATTGAAAAGCTGCACTTCCGATAACAAACTTGATCCAAAAACATGCTTAACCTTTGCCAGAACCAGCCTACATCAGGGACCTCCTACTTCCCCTGCAGATCCCTGAGATCTGGTGACCACTGCCTCCTGGTTGTGCAGAGCACCAGGCTTAAAACTAAAGGTGACAAAGAGGGAATTCCCTCCCCTGAGCCTGAGATCAGTTGACTCTGTGGACTCCTTTAAGAAAACCTATCTATTCAAACTAGCTTTTCCTGAACTTCTGTAAAGGAACAAAAATCGCTCTCTGTAAATTTGTATAAATGTTTGTTGTTGTCTCGTCTGTTTGTACCTGTAAAGCACCTTGTGATTTATATCTAGAGAGGTGCTATATAAATAAACTTCTTCTTCTTCTTCTTCTTACCAATCTAAACAAATTGCATGTCCACTTAATGGAAAGAAATTCAGTTAAAAGACTAAGACAACAGTTTCTAACTAAAAATAAAACACAATTCCAACAACAAGCAACCAGTCAAACAAAGCAGTCAGAAGACACTAATGTGCATATCTGAAAGAAAGCTGCAGCAATTACACAACTCACCACAAACCAAACAAACAGCATATCATATGAAAAACCCAAATTTCATCCTATACGTGCAAAACTTAATGAACCAGCAGCCAAAACCTATCTCTAAACAAACCAACAAAACCTCTGCATCAAGCAGTCATAATAGTATCTTGTTTATGTCTTATTTGCGGTGAGTGATTTTTAATAGTTTGACCACCAGAATCAGGTAATCCATTGTCTCTGGTTCACTGAAATGTGACCCAACATATTCTCCCAGTGCTTCTGACCATTTAACCAGTATCTTTCCAGACCATGGAAGTATCATGGAGTTCAAAATGTCCCAAAATGACAGAATTTAGAGTACACATGGATTTTAATTTTCACCAGTATTTCTGTAGAACTTTCATAATTTACATTTTTAAAATCAGTCTTGGTCCAGATGATGATCAGATGTTGTTCCATGGTTTTATAGGTTTGGGTTTGCAACTGCATCATTTCAAAGATATACGGTATTTACTTTACAGCTTACAATGTTCTCAGGCAAGAGTCGAGTGTTCAGTTTTTAAGTGTGTGCCAAAATAATTTTCTCTCACCTAAGAATTATGTTAATTACAGTATTAAACTTCTGGAGTAATCTGATAAGTGTTATTTTTATTATGATACCAATACATAACTCTAGTTGCTGAGATCTATTCTCACTTTTATTTGGGCATTTCATTTTCAAGCATATGTCTCAAAAAGAGGGAAAAGATTTTAAAAAGTTCAAATGAAAACTAAAGTGCTGTGTTTTTCAGTGTTCTGATTGGGTGTCTCAGAGAAAAACGCCATGAAGTCTAAATTTTTCCTTCATTATAAAGTAACATAAAACACCTAAACATATAAAAGTGAATAGAGTGAAAGTATCAGTACTTGATGTATTTTAGGGACATGTTCAATTCACAGTTGTTTTTACAATCTATACTAATGAGTATGTAAGTATGTGTGAGTAATTCTCCACAAAACTTCATTATAAAGTCTTATGAAATATTAAGGACGGGTCAAAACCTCTCTCTGTACCAACCTGAAATCAACCAGTGTGTTAACTGGTGTGATTCTCACCATCTTGTGTTAGTGTAGAAAATCAATGAGGTAAAAACTGATCCTAGATCTGCTGGTGATCATGGTCCAGTGATTATGCTGAAATCCTTAGCGCATGGCTTCAACAGAGCTTGTTTTTTCTGCAAAAACTTAAACTCTGGAGAGAATAATAAAAATGATGATTATGTTTTACAGAAGGTGGTTTTTATGAAGTTTGGTACCGTAGCTCAATGCAGTCAAAATCTAAACTTTGTCTCGTTCAACAGCTTTAAAGTTAATTAGAATAAAGGAATATCTTTGTCTTCAGTCTTTATATCAAATATCTGTGTGCAGGGAGGCACAGATTATATTAGTTTCATTTGTTGTCATCAAGAATGCTAATATGTAAACAGTAACCAGGACAATAAATCATTTACTCCTTCTGTGATTCTAAATAAGTGGAATACCTTAGCACAGTTTATTGCTTCCTGTTAACTTATATTTGTGTACTTTGTTGTTACAGATGCAGCAGCTTGAAGCCTTAAACACATTTCTATATTGGGCCAATAAATTATATTTTATCTTTTGGTTTCTTCTGAAAAACTAAAGTCATTTGAAGACTGATCTGAGACACAACTCTGAATGAGCTGAATGAGTGGGTGAAGGGACAGCTGAGGGTTGCGTCAGTCCCGTGTTGCTGCACTCTCTGACAACACTGATCCCTGACCGCCTGATTCGCCTCTGGACAGGAAACACAGGAAGGAGATCCAGAACTTCTGCCCTGAAAAGAGGAACCTTAAAAAAAAAAAACACACAGGCCTGATGAAGAGTTAGAAACTTGACTTTATTCGTAAACTTTGGTTTATTAACTCAAACAGATGGATATCTGACAAACGACGGCATGACATTAAATGTTTTAAATACTTTCTCACCTGCTTTTCATAAGATCAAGTTTTTTAAAATTGAGATATTTTCTAATATAACTCAGGTGTGTGGCTGATTTAATAAAAATTAACTTATTTTTGGGGATTTTTTTAGCATAAATAGTTTGGTTTTGTTTCATATTCAAGAAAACAAAACTTATACAATAAAAGAGAAGGTGATGGATGTGGTGGAGGGGAACACCAGGGTGGGGTAACAGTCCCTAAGGAACATGATGTACATTCAGCTCACAGCTCAGTGCTCACAGTGTGCATGTGTGTGTGTGTGTGTCTGTGTGTGTCTGTGTGTGTGAATGCAAAGTGTAGCAGCGACGGGATGTGGGTAGCCAGAAAGGTGACTGTGATGAGGTAAATGTAAGATACCTGTGAAATAAAAAGAACTTTGACAAGCAGGGTTTTTCTTCTCAGTTTACTTAATAAAAAAAAGTTATTTTTTAAACACTACAGATTCCTTTAAAGTTTAAAAAACACTCCTCAAAAAAATCACTTTTTGACAAACGTTGGAAGGATGTGTAAACTAAAAGAAAGGAAACAGAGATGTAATAATTTATAAATCTGAAGAAACCGATTGATTTGAAAGGGAACAGAAATCCATGAAGCAAACAAAGTGTTTCAGATGGATTGAGCTGTTTACCTGTGTGTTTTGTCACTTCTTCTTTTAAAACCACAGTTAGACTGATGTGATCTGGTACTGTAGCTATGAAAGTGAAATATTTTCTCTTTTATGCCCAAAGACTGAGTTCTGCTTCATTATATTTTCTGTTTCAATGTTTGTTATTGTCTGTTTCCAACTTTTTCTTGATTTGTAGTTATTTTGTGTTGTTTATAAATGGGTTTTAACTGTGTAACTGTAACTTTGTGTGATGTTTGGTGCTGCCTATCTTGACCAAGTCTCCCTCGAAAAAGAGGTTTTAATCTCAATGGGATTCTTCCCTGGATAAATAAAAGTTTCATTGTGCATGCAATCTTTGAGATGGTTTTAGCAGACTTTTGTACCCCGTTTATTAAAAAATAAACTACATGAGGTCTATTAGTATGTGCATGCTGTAGGGTTGGGATGTCTTTTTGATGTAAGCAGCTTTTCTTTGAAGAAAACTTCATCAGGATTGTAGCACGTTCCTGTAGAAATTGGTCAGAAATATCAAAGAACTGTCCTCACAAACATGTAAATCCTATTTTAATGTTTAAAGCTGCTTCGGACCTCCTCACTGTCACAGATGCTTGATTCTGATGTCATAGTTACTCTCGTTTCAGTCTGGAGGAGGTATGGTCCATAATTTCCAATTCTACTTTTTATTTCATCTGACCTTTAAATGCATCTGAAGACAGAATCATTTATTATGTGCAGTGGAAGGTTAAAGTCTGTAAGTCACTGTAACGAGGTCTGAAATCTAAAATGATGAAAGCACTGTGTATCTGAGTGTGAGTGCATGTGGACGTGTATGAGCGTCCACACCATGATGTGCACTTCCCTTCCATCATCGCCACTCTGAGCCTTTGACATTTGACATGCAGCCGTCATGTTCCTCCTTCAACGGCCAACGAGAGGGAAGAAGGAGAAGGAGGGATGTCACTGTCTCACTGTGAATCATATAATCACTTGGCACCAGTTGGTCACCTCCGTTCCTGTCCTTTCTTTATTAGTCATTGGTGATGTTTGTTTGTGTGTGTGTGTGTGTTTGAGAGAGGGGGGGGGGGTTGTCGTAGCGCTTCCCTGTCTAGATCCTTCTTTTACTTTCAAACGCTGTTTTAGTTTCATCACTGTAAAGCCAGAGTGAATAATTAGACGTGTTTATAGTAAACGGCCATCTCCGTCATTGAGTAGTTCCCTAAAAACAGCTCAGTTCTGGGACATATATTATTCACGTTCTATATCCTTCCTTAGCTGGTATCATTCATTCTTTCTCCGACGTCTCATATCATATCTACGCTGAAGACATTCAGCTGTTTATGTCCTGTTTCTGGACTTCGGATTTCACAACAAACCTGACCAGTTGGACACGCTGGCCACCCTTGTTCTCTATCCGACCCAGATCACTGACTGACTGTTTTTATTTTTATTTTCTGGATCTGAATGACAACAAGACAGAGACCCTGATCAATGAACCTCCAGAACTTCATTCTAAAATCAAACAGGAAGTTGCTTCCTTTTGCTCAACAACCAAGCCCAAATTAGTCATCTTTGACTCTGTTTTAAATCCGTGCACACATTAAAAAAATAATTCATGCATTTGTCTCATCAGATTTAGACAGTAACACTCTTTTTACTGGTCTGAAAGAATCCTTTCAGAATCCAGCAGCCGGACTCTTAATGAAATCCAGGAGGTGAACTCACATCACCCTGATTTTACACTCTTTACACTAGATCCCTTTAGAATCTGTTTCAAAGTGCTCGTGTTCACCTGTAGAGCTCTGAAAGTCCGGGCTCCTGACTACCAATCCAGCTTCTATCCTCACACACTGACTCATGTAAACTTTGACCCCTATCTTCAGACCTGCTGGCTGTTTCTAACACTAAAAACTAATGGGGAACAGAAAATGTTATCTTGTTTTGACCTGATTTGACACAGCGTGTTGTTCAGCACTTTGTGATGTATTCTGTATCTGTGAAATGTACTATATAAATACATTTTACTAAAACATTTTGTTTTACTGACATTTATTTTACCATTAGAGGTACTTTTATCAAAAAGTGAGAATTCTTCCTAAAAAATGTTCTATATCATTTGACCTTATGAAATTGATTATAACAAATATTAAAATTTAATTTGTATTTTATATTAAATCCAAACACGTTTTTATGAAGTCTTCAGTCTTTTGCAGCCAAGCGTTGCTTAAAACATTTTTTTGTTTTGTTTTTATTTTCTGACATAGGGCCAAAAGTATTTGATGCAACTTTTAATGAGTTGAACTGAACTATTAATAAATGAGGAATGAGACAATATGAATTACAATGTGAAAGTAAAAGTACGCCAACAACATAAAAAAACGTATTCAAGCATTCAGGGCAGACAGGAAATATGCTGAATACTCTGAATAATTTCTTTAGAAATTATGTAGGTTTACGCTTGAAAAGCATCAGGTGTTTGTATAAACTCCAGCAAAGTACTGAAGGTCCTGAAAGTTGCTGGAAGGAGATCAAAATTGAAATATTTTTGTTTTAAAATAAAAATACATAAATCCAAAGAGGGGATGAGTCGTAAAAATGTTGCTTTCATTAAAAAAACAACAAAAATGCTCTGAATTTTGATCCTGTGATCTGTCAGATGAAAATATTGAAATGTCCCACTTGCGTCCATTTTTTATTTTAATTTGTTCATTCTGTTGATATAAAATAACTTTTTTTGCAGTATTCAGAACTTCAAAATTTCATAAAACTTTAAAATTTAGATGAAGAAAAACACAAGTGTAATTCATTGAAAAGTTTTATTTGAAAAAACAATTTACAAAAAAATAAGAAACAACAGCGATAGTAAAACCTATCTATTCTAACAACATCGCAATTTTAATGCAACTTTTGTCAATGTATGTACGTTTTCTGTAGAAAATAGAACATCTGAAGAAATAAAACCTTGCAGACATGTTATTGTTACACAAGAATGAACTGAACAGTAGATACTATTGAAAGATCAGAATTATCCACTTTGAGAACTAAACTGCAAACATAAAAAAACTCTTGTCCAGTAAGTCTTTACTAACACTAAATATTTACACTGACTTCTGTGTAAAAGTTGCCTGAACACAAAAATATAAACAAGATATTTGCAAAACAATTAGAGACTTTAATACTGAGCATCAACCTAAAAGCCCTTCTGTCAGAAAAATGTTTAATTTTCTTTGTCAGTGTACATCAGAATGTCCCTGGTTGTACGGTCTGGTTCCTGCTGAGCAGCTGATCTCAGGTCAGACTGTGATGGGCACGTTGTCCCTGTAGCAGGCTGATCTCTGGGGAACGCTGTAGCTGCACAAGTCCTGATAGATGCGAGCCATCTGCTCAGTGGCCATGTCATCACATATCTCCATGTTTGGGTTGTTGCTGTACGGTTGAGAGCGACGCATGTTCACCGTCTCCAGCATGTGCTGGCAGTTCACCATAGAGATCTGTCACCAAAAGATGAGATAGAGATGTGTTTGGTATCAAAAGGCCCAAAACACAAGCAGAAAACCACCTTCTTCTGTCCAGGTTTGAATTTGCTCAGCTGAGTGGATTTACCTGCACAATGATCAGTTTGCTTTTGGCACTGCTGAGGTCATTGAGCTCCTCTCCAAAACACAGAGTCACTGTGGGATCAGGAGGAGGAATCTGACCTTCCTGGTGCAGCTGCAGAGCTGAAATATCCAGAGCATGGGAACAACATTAAGTTAGCACTGATTTAAAAATCTTCTGAGCCTTAAAAACACAACAAAAACATTGTGCCTCACCTTGAAAAAACCTCCCAGTGTCAAATATCTTGACTACAGCATCCCTCTCGAGTTTGCCAGGGATGGAGTTGTACTGGGAGCTCACATCGCCGAGCCCGCTCCAGAAGACACGACTCTGGCACAGCCGTTTGATGAAGATACCTTCCTGGTTTGCACGCACCAGCACACCTCTCTCCAGGTGGCCCAGCAGTTTGCGTGTGACATAGCGCTGCCGCTCATACTCAATGAGCTCAGCTGGGGGAAAGTGAACACTCTGCATGCTGTCTGAACTGTAGAGGGCGCCAAGACCCAGGTGCTGCTGAGGGGAAATCCTGCAGCCTTCAGGATGTGTTACCAGTGTGTTGTGTATCAGCTTTCCACCATAGTAGAAAGAGATCATCATCTGGGAGAAAACTGGAAAAGGAAACACATGATTTAAAATTACAATATTTTTTCTACATTATTTAAAGAGAGACATTACTGATGTTTTTCTAAATACCTGAACTGGGAGTGCCTGATGGCATGGGGTCGTGATGCAGTGGGAAAGCTGCAAATGACACAAGAAAGAGATGAGTTTGGACTTAATCTGCATGTCATGTCTTTGCTTTGCTGCATCATCAGAAACACCATTTCTCTAGCACGATTTACAAAGAAATAATCACTTAAGTCAGCAAAGTTAAACAGGATATTAGTCAATTGTTCCATTGCAGAATTCAACAGAAAAAGCAAATAGCTTCTATTTAGCACCCGCAGCAGCAGGGACAGGCAGTTAAAAGCTTTCCATTAGGGTTATTCTAAGCTAATGTCTCAGAAATACTGAGAATGATGCTGTGGTCACAACAGAAAATAAGCCAAACTGATTAATTTAGCCTAAAGAGAATGCAAAGCTGAATTTACCATTGATGCTGCTCTGGGGCCAGTACTCTGGACTAGCCTGGATGCTGCAGTCGTCCTGCAAAAAAAGGCAACACTAAAGTAAGATGATGTAAACAAAGCACATGTATTATTGTTGTGAAGAACAAGAAAGAGGTGTGCACAGTGCTGCAACTGTTGGAGGACACAATACAGAGTGATGTAGATAGAATCAAAGTGGCAAAAGCTGAGAGGTGATAAATGCAAAGAGCATCAAAGCACATCTCACCTCTTTAATCAGCTCTTCTATTTCTGCAGGGCTGCAGTCCATGTCTGTCAGATCAGAGCTGGTAGCTGCCACGGTCATCACCGAGCTTTTTCCATCTGTGGGTGGCAGAAATCATAATATAGGACTAGTTTTCATTTTACTGTTATCCAAAAACACAAAGGGTTTCATTCTGTGACGTGTTTATAATGAAACTCACGCTTCTGCTCTTCTTCTGGTACAATGCGGTAGACTTTGTAAGGCTCAGAAATGTCTAGCTGTGACCTCTCAGTCACTTCCTCAAAGTCAGGACTTTTATTGAGGGCACAGCGGAGCCTGGTCTTCCAGGTCGCAGGCTCGGCCTTGTCCCCCTCCTTAAACTTGCCTTTAAACACGGCCCAGGCCTGTGGAGAGAAGGACCAAAGGTCAAACAGCATGAAATAAATAAATAGAAAGAAAGAAAGAAGTTTATATAATATTTAATAATCTAATTTTATTTATAATACATTTGGCATCAAAACAAGCATACATAGAAAGCAAAAGTGCTGGATAGATTGATTTAAGGGTAAGTTTTGTTTTTACTGCACAACAAATCACACTGGAACTTCAGTAAAAGTCAATTTCCAAGGAACTACTCAAGAAAAAAAAAAAAAAAAAACCCGAACCTTGAAAATTGATGCGTCAACTTCTTGGTTGTAATCCTGTTTCCCTGCATGTTTCCACGGAATTCTGAACATGGTGAGGCTTTCATCCTCCCACTGCAGCCCAGAGTACTGTCCGCTGTGGATCTGCTCCATCAGCCACTGCTTCAGTCTCCGACCTCCAGAGTTTGACATCTTCACACACTGTGGAATTCTTCAGTGTTTACTTGATCCTATGGAGGAAAAAAAAAAGACAGGATTCAGGTTAAAATACTTCAGACAGAAATGAATAATTATGAGTAGATTTTTCTTTCTTTCACTAATTCAGAATAAAACCCCTTACAGTTTGGTTGGAAGATGCGCTCCTGGTTCTGAGTGTGACGTGGATGAAATCAAGTGCCGTCTCCAGGACTCACGCCTATAAAGTTCGCGTTCCGTGGATGAATGAACCAGAAGGGGGATGAACCCTGAAGACGCAGCTTCGATCCGACCAATGAGCGCCTCTGAGACGGCCCAGCCCGGAAGAGTAGTTCTCTGAACTGCGGGTATTTACAAGAAATGGCCTGACACAAGTCCTGGTTGTAAAAGGGCTGCCCACGCTCACTACGACGCCGACGTGGAGACCTGGTTGAACCCGTTAAAGTCACAAGTTAGAGCGCGCTGTGGGGGATTTCTGCGCTCCAAAACACAGAGGTATAACGCGTCCCTCCAGCCCACTCAACCTGATGTGAAACCTCCTGAAGCTGGTGAGCAGGTGGTTTCTGTGGCCGTGGAAAGGAGACAGTTTCACCAGAAATATCAGCCCTTCTGGTTTTAATAAGGACCGGACAAGAAGAGAAAAACAACACGGAAATAGCTTATATAAAAAAATGGTTCGTTTAAGGATCAGGAAGACATAAATCTAATTTCTTTCTCAAAAACAAACAAAAGAGACAAAACTTTTTATAATACATTTATATTTAAGTTGATGACATTTGTATGAAATTCCAGAAAAATCTAATTGATATTAATTTAATGCAAAAAAAGTTTTTATTATGGGGAAAAACCTAATTGAAACCTGAATCATGGATTATCTCAGTGAGGATGCAGTGGTTATAGAATGTGGAAGGGTGGATTAGGTTTAGAAATAACATTTTTATAAAACATTTAATAATCATTTGACTTCCATTCACCAGGACTGTTGAGTGACACTTTAGGAAAATTAAAACTACATTTCCCAGAATGTTTTTATAATAAAAAGTGGATGTACGAAGGTGAAATAGTAGAAAAACACAAGTTGGGCCTGAGGAATAACGTGTTTGGTAAAATAAATAAAAGTTTCACATTATGAATACACAATCACAATGAGGCAGATTTTTATTAGCAACTGCACATTTTTGGGTTATGTACTATATCCCCTTTATAAAATAATAAAAAACAAACACCATAAACAAACACGTTCATTTTAAACACATTTGACAACAATCTCATAAAAAGCTGCTCTGTCACATTACAAAAGATCAATTAGAGCTTCAATAAAAAGTTGGAAGACTAGCATTTATGGGAAAATAATACATCAAATGTAGCCACATTTTCTGTGGATTCCCACCTAAACCTCCTCCAATCTCTTCTCTTCTAATCCTCCACCCTACTAGGTTTACCTCTCTTTGTGATACTTGGCAAATTAAAGTTTCTTTTCCCTTCTTTTTGCTTGATGATGTATAATTTAAACGTTCCTCAGCAGGGACAATACAGAGTTTCAGGGAAACCAGTTTCACCTGTTCTCTCTCTCCCCAGCTATTTAAAAAGTTCAATATCAGTTCCGCTGTTGGTATCTATAGTAAGTACAGACCTTGGGAGTTTTCTCGAAAAATTAACTAAAAAACAAACATTTCCTTCCTCCAAATAGCTACATGAAAAAACATCAGTAGCTTTATCCAAAAAAGGGTTTTAAATAAAAGGCAACTGGACTTATTTGGTTCTTTGAAGACGTTTCGCTGCTCATCCGAGTAGCTTTGTCAATTCTGTGTGTAGTAAAGGAGAGAGAATCTTATAAACTGTGCTTATCTTCCTCTGTCTGTGACACACCTCCTTCCTACCCCCTTTGAGGAGGTGTTCGTTCCACTGTATTCAACTGGAGTCCTGGTGAGTTGTTTTGATTAGAGGCGTGAATTGTCTGGGAATTAAGTTCAGAGACACCAGTTAATACAGACTCCAGTTGAATACAGTGGAGCGAATACCTCCTCAAAGGGGGTAGGAAGGAGGTGTGTCACAGACAGAGGAAGATAAGCACAGTTTATAGGATTCTCTCTCCTTTACTACACACAGAATTGACAAAGCTACTCGGATGAGCAGCGAAACGTCTTCAAAGAACCAAATAAGTCCAGTTGCCTTTATTTAAAACCCTTTTTTGGATTATCATGACCTGGATGACTGAGAACCTTCACAGCATCAGTAGCTTTAATACATTTGACAGGTGATCAGCTTTACAGTGCAGTTTATTTTATGTGCCAACTATATGAGCTGCAGAGTCCATGAGTCAGGAACAAGACTGATACAAATCAGAATAATAAAGTTGTGTACCTCCTGGTCTACCAGAGAGGACTGATCATAAAGGCATAAAAATCATGTAAAACAGCAATAATGTGTTTAAGGCTGAACTGAATATTGCAGTTGGAAAGGGGAGGGGGTTTGTTTCCAGAAGGGCTGATTTCCATACCTCTAATAAAAAACCCTCATTAATGAAGCTCAGATTTCTTGATTCACCATGACAACTGAAGGGACTTTATCTTTATTTTTTGGACTATTAGATTCCTCTGGTACTCATGGGTCAATCTGACCTGAATACAGGGTTAAAGCTTACATTGCTGGAGCAGGAAGTCCTCAGAGGAAAGGAGGGAGGTTGCAATTTTGGCCCAAATGATGTATATATTTGAATGAACTTCTCTATTACTTTAACATTTATCCTCACTTCTAATTGTAACATATTAGTGAGAAAGTGGTGGACTGAATGAAAAGACTTACATTTAATCCATGAGTTAAATGGATTTGGACATAGTTATAAAGTATAAAATATACGGTACTTTAGAAGCTTATAAGATTTTCTTCATAATTTACATAAATATTAATTTTGTGCTGTTCAACATGTAGTCATTTAAACACCCAACACAATACCGTTCACAATAGTCTCCTGATTTTCTGCAAACTATTTGATAGTTTTCAACATTTTTATTGAACAAAATTCTAATTATGTTATTTTACAGTCACTGATTTGCAGACTGCAAATAGTATGTAGAACGACATTTAAGATGCAAATTAAAATAAGAGATCAACATTGAGTTGTGCTCGGCCAACAGAAAGAGTTAACACACCCAGAGTGTGTGAGTGTGGTGGGAGAGGATTGAGATTAATTTGATGAGAAGCAAAACGTCTCCCATAACAATAAAAAAAATTTTTAAAGCCGAGAACACAAAGAAATCCAATCTAGAAAATTGATGTAACTCGCTGCGTGAATACCCTTCAGGTTGTTCATCCCATGTCGAAAAACGACTGTAACTTCAGGTTGGAGGGGACCAGTAAACTCTAAGAAAACCTACCAGTAAGCATGTTTAATTTAGAGTGTGTTACCGTGGTGATGGATGCAGAAATTCTGGAACACAAGATTCCCTAAACTCAGGCTCAACTTACTCAGATTTTTCTCCTAACCTGCGTTCCGGTCTACACTAAGTGTCCTCTAATAAAAACAATCATGTTACTCGTTAAAGATAAAGTGCTGAGGTGTTTATAGTAAGGCGTCTGTGACATCAGTATGTGGCAGTTCTCACTGACTATTAATAACCGTCTGTAACACAATTCAAAAATCAACTACTGAAAAGGTTGTGACAGAGGCAAATAATACTTCAGAAGAGGGCTCCATCCGGAGGCATTTATATCATCCTACTGATTTAAAAGTCGTCCAAAAGCCTTAAAGCTGGATACAGCTTAGGGGTTGGTTTGGACTGAACAGTAGTTCCATGCAGCATCTGAGCCCAAACTCAACCAGCAAGTCCAGTTTCAGCTGCTGCCTTCAGGACGTTCAGCATTTAAACCCACAGTTATCAAGCGCTGGTCTGCTGCTGGCCTCCGGCTCTCCTGTTGCTCCATGTACTGGTTCAGCAGAGCTCCCACCTGCTCCTGGTCGTTGAACGGACTGGGACGGAAACTGGTCTGTAACCATGTTCGGTACTGGTGACACACACAACACACACAAAAACATTCTCTTTAGTTTGATAAAGATCAAAGTTTGTTTTAGACTTACTTAGAATAGAATATTCCTTTATTAGCCCCTCAGTGGGAACATTTACAGTACATACTGTAGCAGCAAAGTGAGAAAATAATAACATTATAATTAAGATCCACACGTTATGGAGCAGATATAAAATAAATCTTTTAAATTATATTATAAAAACAGGAGGGAAAAAAAAGAAAGTCCTAAAAAGATTTCCATTAAATTCTGAGATAATTTAAACCCCAACACAATGATTAAAAATGGCCCCTTTGTGGCATATTTCACTGGCAAATGATTTGAACATTTATTCCAACAAATTCCTTCCAAAACTGAAAGTTCTGAATTATTTTCTTAATACATCATTTGTGTTTCTTTTTTCTTTATTTGTGTCCTCTTCGTGCAGCTTTCTAAACGTGGCTTATATTAATCAGAACATACTTGGCTCATTGTCAAATCTTTATAATATTCGTTGGAAAAAATGTTCTTTTAGCTACAAATTAATTTACATTTTCCAAATGCATTGAAGCCTCTGCAGTGCAGTTTAAGATATTTGCATCATTTCCCAGAGCTTCAGTTTTTGAGAAAAATAATCTAAGCTCATACAACTTTATCTGTGCTCCTATAGGTTAATAATGGGCAGTAATAACTATTTGCTATGGCTTTGTAATGATCCAATTAGATCATTGTATAGATTGTAATAATCTAATGATTCTGTCTGTTAATGTTATTATATGCTGATGTAACGCAGGAATTTCCTGCAAAGGATGAATAAAGTATATTATCAAAGTACAGTACTGTGAAATGTTCAAACCTCTCCCAATTTATTTTACATTTTGCTTCCAAGCACCTTAATTTTCTTAAAATCTTTTAAGCCATTTTGGTTGATAATTCTTTAGATTTAAAAAAAAAAAAAGTAGTATCAAATCTTACTTTGAGGTTTGGCTGCTTTTTCTACTCATGTTCTGCACAGTTTGAATGTAAACTTGAGAGAATCAGAACATGAATAAATAAATGTGAACAAAATGTGTTGGGACAGGCTGCTAGTGACAAAGTGTCTAAAGTTCAAATTCAAAATAGGCCTTTTGCTAAGTTGTCAGTTACAGCATGTAATGACACTACAGTGATTCATCCCTTGGGTTTAGGGATATTTTCATGTTTGATTCATTTATAGGTCATAACTTAGCAACTTAAACAAACAAACAAAATATGTTTTATTTGAATATATTCAAGTACAGGATAGAAAATGCATGAAAAAGCAGTCTGAGTCCAAAGAAAAGACCTTCAGAATGCCGGAAATATTATTTAATAAAACCACTTTAAAATATTTCAAATAAGTGTGGCTCCTTGGAAACAAAGTAAATAAGTAAGGGATGACTCAGAACTTTTGCACAGCACTGTTAAAGCTGCTATGAGTACTTTGAAAAACAAAACTTTTTTTTTGTGGCGATTTAAAAAAAAATGAAAGAAATTAATAAGGTTGTTCTCTCGCATTTGTCTAAAAAAAAACCTCAGCCTATCATATGTTTTTGACTGAAAGCAACTATTGGCGAATCTGGTTGTCTGTCACACCAAACCGCTACACTTCTGCACTTCCTTGGGTCCTCCATTTATGCGCGCTGGAGCATTTTGCAGCAGAACATCCTGGAAATGAGAGAAGGAGAGAAACAGTCGGCTGCTACTGCTTCAATTTTAGGAAAAATACCAGAGTCCCAAAAAGAAAAACACCTTTTCGGGGGGGCACATAGAGATCATAGCCGACGGGAGGGGTGAGAGTTCTGAGGCCGTGTTAGCTAGCTATTACCTAGTTTGTTTGTAGATTACCGAATGCAGCTTAAAAGTGATTAATAATAATGACATTTATAATTACTGTGGGTAAACAATAGCCAGTTCAACAGGATAGGGTCATAAATATCTCATTTGTGAAATTATATCCAGGAATGATCCGTCCAATTTGTGCAACATCTTATTCTTTACAGAATAAAATGAAGTGAAAGTCATTGTGAAAGTAATACATTCACCTTCCTAAAATTAGTATCTTCACATTCATCCTAAATGCAAACAGCACAAGTCTGATTCATAACAATACAACAGCTGCTTCAAAAGATGAAAACAGTGGAGAGATGACATCAATAATAAAACTGACAGAACTAAATCTGCTCTCGGCTGAAGAATCATATCAATCCTGACAGAAGCAACACAGTGCTTTCAAAAGATTTCACATGATGGAGCAAAAAATAAAAACTCTCCTACAGAAATCAGTGTTTAATCCTTAATTTTGCAGAGTTTCTTAAAGCTTTTTAAAAGACCCCCGCCGCCACCCCCCCCCCCAAAAAAAAAAACAAAAAACATTGGGTTTTGGATTCTTCACTTTCTATCTGACACACGTGGGAAAATCACTAATACAGAAAACACATTTCCCCTTAAATCCTCGAAATCAGTGCAAGGCCTCCAAACAATGAGCTTTTTTTTTCAGTCATGTTATGTTGCAAGATGCTGACAGTAATGCCTAACACGTGATGAGCAGAACCCAAGCTAATGCAATCCAAGCAACCCCCCTGCAGTTCCCCTTCTCCGACACTTTGTCATGGAATCACACACAAAGTCCCTCAAGAAGCGAAAATTATGCAAAAAAAAAAAAAACACGCAGTGAACAAACTGCTGCACGCTCTCGTTGGTTCACATAACACGAACCCTGGAGATGATGTTCTTGTTTTCTGAAAAATCAAACTTTCAATATGTCCATTTGAATCCATCGCATCGTTCACCTTAAATGATTCCAAATCAAACTGGACTAAAAACCTGAACATTTAAATGAATATTATCCTTCTTAATAAATGAATCCACAATGTAAATGCTTAGTAACATTAAATCCCTCAATATAAACTTTAAAGTAGGAGAATTAGAGTTAACGGCACATTTGTAGCTGAGAATTGGAGCAATATGAATTTAAATCTGTGAGTTAATGTAAAACAACCCACAGCTGCTCATAAACAAACCCAATAAAGTTTTGTTTTTTTCCGATGCTGCAGAAAGGGTGCATGAAATGGATGCGATTAACAGTTGACACGTTAACCACAGGGTGCATGTGCACCGTGATGGTTGTGTGTGTGTCACATCCTGTCAGTACCCGAGACACAGCTTAGTGATGCACAAAAGTATTTACAGACTGTTAATAAATCTTAAAAAAAAAGAGAGGTCTCAAAAGTCACTTCTTGACTTTAGGCAGAGACATTCATGCTGTTAAATAAATATTTTCTATTTGCATCATCATTTACCTCTGACACCGTTGTATTCTGGTACTCCTGCAGCTGCTGTTGAAAACCGTAGTTTGGGCCCACAAACGAGCGGACAGCCTTGACTGCAGACAGACATTCCTCCCAGCTGTAGGAGGTCACAGTCATCAGGTAGGCCACCACCATGGTGGTGCTGCGGGACACACCTGCAAGGCTGCAGCAGCACAAAAGCCAGAAAATCTGTTGGGTTAGTGCCAAACTAATCTATGATTTAGGTCAAATGATGTTAGGTGGATAAGACATATTAGGCAAAGTTTTTTGGCACAGCTTTGATTTTTAAAGATCAGCATCAGCCAGAAACAATGACATCTAGTTATCTCACATGTGAAAATGTTTAAAATTAAAACTCATTCTCACGTTTTTTTTAGAGGCATGTTTTGAAGAAATGGCAAATATGAAACATTCATTCAGTTTTCAAGCTGAGTGTCGTGAGTGTAAAAACTCACCAGTGAACTAAACAAGCTCCACCATTCAGGCGGCATTCATGGATGAAGCCGATACACTCTTTGAAATGCTGTAATCTGGAATGAGAGAGGACATCATTAAAACACACATACAAAATACAAACTCAGGGGCCAGAAAGTGGCATTTGAATTTTAAATGCGTCTCTAAATGTCCTCAAATGAAAACGGCAACAAAAAAAAATCTAATAAATAAAAAAAAGAAAAATCAAATTTTTTAAAATAACAAATCTTGAAATCAGTGAAAACAGGCATCATGGACATGTTGAACCAGACAGGCCTCAGGTTTAGATTCTATAGTCAGTAGCTGTGGTGTCAGAACCAGATTAAAGATGAATCTTTGTCTACATTGGGCTACAGGAGTTTGAACAACCTCCACATACACAAGCTTTCACCATCTTTGACTAATCTCAATCCCTCTGTGTGCTATCTACAAACGCAATCCTTTCAGTAATACGAATATACGCTGTTTGCCTACAGTGACGCCATGACATCACGTGACAGAAAGACACTAGTTTTTTGGCCGGAAGCTGCATTTTGGTACATCTAAGGACAAATTCAAGCATTTGCGTGTCTTTCAAACACAAAAAAATGTGATCAACTTTATTTTTTCAACAAATTGAAATATATTATGAATTAAAAAATAACTTGAAAGATGGACTTTAAACCAGAACCAGATAGCAAAACCATGCTTTGTTTTTTAACATGCAAAGTCTTAGTGTTTCCAAGGAGTCCAAAACTAAGACTTTTATTTATTTATTTATTTTTAAACCTAATTTGCTAACTCATCTAAAAGCTTCTAGTCCAACACAAGAAAAAAAGGAACTATTTTGCAATAAGCAGCACAAACAAATATCTAAAACAAAACAAAAAAACTACTGCACTTACTGGTCTTATCAGAAAATGTATCTTTTTATTTTTAGTGCTGTAGGTTGTAGAGCTAAAAAAGGATTTAGGTTTTATAGGATGTGAGAAAGGACACCTTGAACTGAAACTCCAGCGCTGAGGCTCAAATCATGTTTTTGAAATTGTGATGTATTGATTCTGACATCAAAATCTGCAGGTTACTTTCAAATACCATGAGAGGTTCCAGATTAGGTGAGGTGGTTTTAATAGACGTTTCTAAGAAATCGCTTGATGAGATATTTTTCTTTTTGACCACCCCCAGGTCGTCATGTGAGAAAAACGTTGGGTCGGCTCAAACAGAGACTATGTGGTAGACCAGGACACAGGCTAGGAGTAGACAAGGGAAGGAAATGTCTTTTTTTTTCCATTATCTAAAAAATGACCTCAGTTTCCAGAGTTGATATATTAAGTCCAAAAGAGTGCAATTAATCTAAAATTCAGAAAAAACCCTAATTGGAAACAAAAGAAGGGTAAAAACATGGCTGAATTTTGTGCACGATCATAGAAATCCTTTGAATGTGACTTTTCTAAAGAAAGAACAAAAACAAGGAGGAAACTCTACCCATAAACTGTCAGAAAACAGATAGCTTTTCTCTTTTAGTGCAACGCTGATAACACCGTCTCCTGAGGAGCAGATGCTGGTTGCTCAACAGCAGACAGAGTAACAGACTGGAGCTAAAATAGATCGACTGTCACTTTTCTGTTTATCCTCCTTCCTGTGATCCTAACTCTTCTTTAGAATGTCTCCTCAGCACTTTATTCTGTCTTCCTAGCTCAGAGGTTTCCGGTAGACTTGTTTAATATGCAGAAAATTAACTTGTGACAGAGGAATTTGAGGTTATAATAATGATGGAAAGAAAAAATGCTGTAAAGATCACATTTAGCTGCTACTACACAGAAACGCAGAAAGAGATTCTGCAAATCTGTGGTATTTTTCATTTATGTATTTTTTTTTTGTTTAATCAACATTTCCTATAAACCGTTTTTAAGATAAAAATATGCCTTAATGTTTTAGCATCAGCTTGAACATCAAGACACGTTGCACACATGTAAATCTCATTTTGGAAAAGTTGATGCAAATGAGTTTACACCTTCATGGTCGGTGATTATCGTGCATTAAACCCCAAACCAGCCTTTCATGTGAAGAGTAATGACAAAAAACGTTAAACATCTGCACAATAAAACAAAAAGCACAATTTAAATAAATTCTTCTATACATTTAGCTGTAAGCTGTTGCATTCTTGAAAGTCACAAAAATATTTGTTTCCGTCTTCACTTTTATTTATAGACTTTTTTTTTTAGCTTTATTTGAATTTTTTTTAAATGAGCTAAAATACAGATGCAATACATATATTTAGTCAGTCTTGAACAAATATTGTTCTTCCTAAAAAACACCCAGTGAGAGCCATCAGATTTGACCATAGGGGCCCCTAGATGATGGTAAGCGTGGTGGGACGGCAGTTGGCCTCACCCTCTCCTCGGTCAGACCAGTGATTGTGACAGAGGGGGTTTATTAAAGCTCTGGGTGGTCGAAGCAAACAGCCAGATGTCACTGAGAGGTTTCCTTCCTCTGCTGCCTGAGGGAAGGACGCCTGATTGCGACAGTGGAGGTCAGACACCCCCGCCCCGCCCCAATCAACAACCACTGAAGTTAAATCCTCATTAATTAATTTTGCAAAAACAGAAGTCTTCTTCTCCTGTCAGCTCTGAAATTCACAGGAATACCTTAAAGCACATCCACTCTTTAGTTTAGAAAACACTACAACACCACAATCTCATTCCAGCTCCAAAGCTAATGCGCTCAAAGCTAGTCATTGAAGGGGCTCATTCAGGCTCTACCTCCTGCCTGTAAGTCATTTTTCTGCACCTTTTCTCAGTTTGTACAAAATCTTTAAGACTTAGGGCGAATGGTGTCGTGTGAGGTCAAAGAGCGTGCAAAGAAATAACCATTACAGCTGTGACTAAGGCGTTGTTGTGCCTCTTTCAACATTCAGTCTGCCCCCTGATGAACGACGACACTTTAAACACACTTCACTTCTCTCCTTGAAAAACATATAAACATGAAAACATAACCTGTGTGTGATTAGAGTTTAATAGAATACGTTTCCCTCCCAGGCTGTCAAATCAGCTCCCAGAGGATGTTTCTTTTAGATTTTTAGACAGAACTTAAAACATATCCATTGGAAGGAGATTTTATGTACCGTAATTTGCTAATTACATCTGTGTGCTTATTTGATTTGAATTAATTTTCTGTTCTTTATTCAACAATATTGCTTAGATTTTACAGCAGTTTTTCCTACTTTCAGTTGTATTTGTACATGTGAATCTTTTAATGCTTTTATATTTGGTAACTGCATTTTTCAAGCTCTTCTTTAAACTATAAGACAACTGTTACGGCACTTTGCTTGAAAATATAGAAATAAAAGTCACTTTTTAAGCAACTTAAATCAGCTAGGTCATCCGATTTTTATTAGATCTTAAAATGATTTAATACAACCTCAGATGAGCAACTACACATAATAATTGTGTTATTATTTACAAAATTTAAGCAGAGTTATATCAATATTTTACCTTATGAGAATAATATGCCTGCTGGTTACTTAAAGCAGAGCAACAGGCAGACTTATTATCAGTTGATCAGCAGGTTGTTAATACTATATCACAGAGTAAAAACTTCAAACGTTAGAGGAGCTGTTGTCGTTCATCAATCTGTGAAGAATGTCTAAAACCATTTGAAGATTATGTGAATTAGTTCTATTAAAAAAATACATTCCCAAGTATGAAATATAAAGGCATTTCCTTCAGCTGCCAGTCCTCTCAGGTGTGGACATTCCAACAAGTTCCCATCAAAATTTGAACAAAACTTTCTTAGAAAAATAGCAAAAGAAAATACACTAGAACAAACCACAAGCCTTCTGGAATAATGTTGTTTTGACAGAAGTGACTAGACTGGAGATACCTGGCCATAAAACACTGCAGCACACAACAAACACCGCCACTAAACAGTCAAGCATGGTGGTGGAGGGCTGATGGTTTGGGCTTGTTTTGTCACAGAGTTGATCATGAACTCATCTAGGAAAAGTATTATACAGTCAAATACCAGGACATGTGACTGACGAGTTAAACTTAGCTTTAATTGGGTGCAACGGGACAATCATCATCTGATTCAAATTCAGAACAAAATGGAATGACTCAATCTAAATGCAGACCTCAACCTGACAGAAATGCTACAGTGGGAACTTGAAGAGTAAAACATAAACAAATCTTTGAAAACTGCGATGAGCTGAAGCGCACTGTAACAACAGTATGACAATGCCATACAGATTAATGTGTACTTTTGTTTCCTCACCATTACTGCACTTTGGCTTAGGTTTTGTTAAACAATGAGAAACTGTAATATGTGGTTGTTGTATTTACCAAATATTTATGGAGATTAGGGGACCATTAAATAGAATGTTGGTTCATGTACTTTATTGTTTACTATTGTACATGCATGTGTGTGTTTACTCACAAGTTCTGATTAGAGGCATCAGCTGCATGAATACAAAGATACTTCATGTCCTGTAAAACAATAACAAAATGCTGAATTATGTTAAGAAAACAGTAATCACTGCAAATGTAGATACTGTTATAGAGCCAGGGTTAAAAACACTAGATGAAAGTCACAGTCCACAGTGCTGTCACTGTTAAGTGATTACGTTTTGGGGGCATTTTCAGGAGCAGTCACTTTTTATTTCCTCACAAACTCCCAACACAACTCATCACTGCCCCCAGCTGGATAACAAGGTGTACTGCATTATTAAAAAAGGCACAATTTTACCAAAGTTTCCTTGTTAAAACAAATAACTTCTATTGGTTTAATCCACCAAATTACAAACACCATTCCCCCCCCCCCCCCCCCCACCCCCCCAAAAAAAAAAGATAATAAACAAACCTGGTCTCTCAAACTAACCTCAATCACCGGTTTAGCATTGTTGTACACAGACAGGATGTGGGTGATGCCATTCTTAGACAGGCTTTCTCTGTTTTCCGAGTCTGTCACACAAAAAAAGAAAATTAACATATCGCATCAGAGTCAAACACTTTAAACAGCTCCACACAGCTCTTGTTTAGTAATTTTCCAGAAACGTATTTTTCCAAAACCAAGCAATTAAATTTGCACTACTGCTAGCTTAAACCCAAGGTGCATTCTGGTATATGTGCTGCTGACACTGACTATTAGAAATGATGAAGTCTGAGTTGCCGAGTAGGACAAATTGGGTTATGAGGCCAACAAATAAACAGGGTTGCGATGTGTCAAAATTACACAGCCAAAAAAGGGAAAAATACATAAGCATCAGATATTGACTTAAAATGCCATAACTTCATTATAATCTAGCACCAAAAATCATCTCAACTGTAACTGGAGCAGGTCTGAGAGTTGCTATCTACCCTGCAACACCGTTTATTACAGCTAGACCTGGGCTGGCGTACAGCTGTCACTTGGGACTAATTTTAGCTGTGATGCTTCTGCCATCATGTGGAGGAAACTAAAGTTAGAACGCTGTGAATGCCTCATTAACTGGAGAGAGGCTGTGTGTCAAACCAGACAACATTATGTTCATAATTACTGATTTGTATTTCAGGTCTGAAAGCAACACTTTGATTTTCATTGTTATCTTTGGCAATTAAAAAAATTGTTTTAATCTGAATTCTATATCTAGAAAAGAAAAATGTTTTAGCTGCATTTCATTAAAGACTTACATCATAAATACAGAATAAAAAACTATTAAATTCATGAACAAAACAGGGTTTTAATGCTTTTCTTCTTTGAAGAATGCTTTCAGCTTTACCCCATGACCCTAAAAGGTATCAAGTGGTTATATGGAATAAATTAGATAGATAGATGCATGTGTGTTTCATGTGTCACCTAAACATAAAACAATAATAAAATCTACAATTCTACAGTTTATTCTACTTTCAATATCCTAGATCTATTTGTAGCAAATAAAGTAGCTCACATAGCTGTTACCTAAGCTCTAGCCTGACCGGTCTGTGCAGAATAGACTAAATTTAAAGAATCGATTCTTGTTTGTCTTACCTCTTATATTCCCAAGGTAGAGCCCATCAACAACCTGTGAAGCAAAAGTCACAGACATTTATCTCAGTTCACCGACAAGAACCCGACTGGAAATGAACAAACGTTCTGGGTCAGGCCAGGTTGGATTGAGGGCTTAAGGCTTAGGAACTAAGCAAATGTTTCACACAGCCATACAAGGTCTGATTCAGTGATGTGTGATTATCCCTACAAGTGCTGAAAGGCCAGCAAAGTGAATACTTTTGTATCAGGGAAGAACTGTAGCCTGTAAAACTGAATGCACACTCATAAAAGATTTGACAAACGAGATCATGTGAAATGTTTCAGATTAGCTATCAAATTTCAATATCAGACAAAGATGACCCGAGTGAAAACAAAGCACAATTTTTATTTATTAAGGGAACAAAGCTATCCAAACCAACCTGGCACTGTGTGAAAAAGTAATCGCCCCTAAATTTAATAACTGCTTGTAACTATTGTGATCAAGTGTTTGTAAAAACTGGTAATGACTCTCTTACATCACTGTGGAGAAATATGGTCGACTGTTCCTTACAGAATTGTTCACATTGGAGAGTTTTCGACCATCAGCGACCTCTTTCAGGTCATGCCACAGCCTCTTGATCAATTACAGTCCAGATTTTGACTGGACCACTTTTTATTTTGAGCAGCTGACTGTTTTGAATCACTGTTCGTGGTTGAGCTTAGGGACAGGTGACAAACTCATGGCTGGATATTGTCCTTCAGAATTATCTGGTAGACAGCAGAATTAATGGTTCCATCAATTACAGCAAGTCATCCAGGTCCTGAAGCAGCCCCAGACATCACACTACCACCACCATGTTTGACTGTTGTTATGATACAGTGTTAATTTTACTTCAGATATAACAGGAGGACATACACCTTCCAGAAAGTTCCCTTGAATATTTTCCCACAGGTCTTGGAGATCATCAAGAATTTTTAATCAAATGTTAAACTGGCCTTTGTGTTCTTTTAGGTCAGCAGATGAATGCCAGTTTTGTCCCCCACCTCTTTCTTATCGTGACCTCTGGTCTTAACCTGCTTTAGATGTTGTTCTGGGTATGATGTGTTGCTTGTTGAAATCTTCTAGTCTACTTCATGCTGTCAGACATGCTCTATTGAAGGGATTTCTTACATGTCTGGTAATAATCAGGTGTGGGTGTGACTAGTGAAACTGAAATCAGCATTCTAAATAATGTTCCATCCATCCATCCATTTTCTGTAGCCGCTTAATCATCCACGGAGGGTCGTGGGGGGAGCTGGTGCCTATCTCCGGCGGTCAAGGGGCGAGAGGCGGGGGACACCCTGGACAGGTCGCCAGTCCATCGCAGGGCCACACAGAGACGAACGAGACAAACAACCACGCACCCACTCACACCTAAGGCCAATTTACCAGCCCAATTAGCCTGACAGTCATGTCTTTGGACTGTGGGAGGAAACCGGAGTACCCGGAGGAAACCCACGCACGCACGGGGAGAACATGCAAACTCCACGCAGAGAGGCCGCAGAGCCGGGACGCGAACCCACGACCTCCTTGCTGCGAGGCAACAGTGCTAACCAACTGCGCCACCATGCAGTCTAAATAATGTTGTTAATCACAATTATTCATGATTTAACATGGATGCAATCACTTTTCCCCTTCATCATTACAAAGCTGCTTTTACTGAGGTTATCCTACCTGATATGTATTTGTTAAATTGAAACATTAAAGTAAAACAAACAAAAACATAGAAGAAGGAGACAGGTACTTTTTCACAGGACTGGTTGGTTGTTTTGAAGAAGACCTTTGTTTTTTATAGGCTGTCGTGTCAGAGACGTGAACATGTGACACTGCGTTTAGGCGTTTCCCAGTTAGCATGCTTTCGTTTAACCACAAACAACATAAAGTCTGGACAGAAACACAAAACTGTGACTGACCTTATTCATTCCATTTCCCATGATGCCTCTGAACCAGTTTCAGGTGAGCTACGAGATGTTAACTTAGCATGGAGCTTTAGTCCAAAACGCGGGTCTGGACTGTTAGCTTCGATTCATGAAGCACTCACCCGCCGCTAAGGTATTAAAAACAGCACTGTGTGATTCCGTTGGTGTATCTGAAAGGGCTGCATTAATTTCAGCTTTAACCTCGACTCGGCTTCAACAGCAGTTCCGTCACGCCTTATCGTCTTCCGGATTGTTTTGACGTGAAACAACTATGTTCATCCGGTGACATCACAACATGGAGCGAACTCCGACCATCTCTCAGGAGGAAACTGTTTAAAAAGAATTTCTCCTCACGCCTTAGTTTTTATCATGGCTACTGAACTGAGAGATTCATAAACTGGATTATTCTCATCTCAAAGTTCTCTAGTGTTTGGGTTGCTGTGCTAAAAACTATATTTACCAATACATGTATTTAAATGAATCTGTAGATATACTAGGATGGTTTTTAAAAGTTATAGAAAACAAATTATCTAGGCCATGTGTATTTAGATGTTAGATTTACTCTGTTAAAATGTGATATCCAATAAAACTTTATGCTGTTACACATGCACTTCTGAGAATTTAACCACTTTTACAACTATATCTGTATAAAGAACACAATGGATAAAAAGCAAATAGATCATAAGCACCAAGTCCCACTGTGGAATTATATTTCCAGATTTACCTACACAAATTATACTATATAAAAAAGAACCTTATGTGAATGTCTTATTTATGCCCCCCATTCTTCATATGTATCCATATACAAGTGGAAAAAACGACTGAATTCATCAAATTGGTTTAACTATTTTTATTCTTCTATACACATGGACCTTAGGAGGAAGGGGTCTTCCAAAATGCACAGATTGCAGGTAATGTGAACAAACAGAATTCAGAAATAAAGGTATTCTGGTTATCTTTGAGATGGCTCTGCCTCTTTATCAAGTATGTGTTAGGATTCTCTGGTCCCGTTACTTTTTCCACTGCTTATTCTCGTAGTCCCACTTGGCTGAGAAGCCCTCGACAGGGTTGATTCTCATATCCAGCATCCGCTGCAGCTCCTTCTCCTTGTACTCTTTGTCAAAAGTGTGTGGGACAGGTCCATACACTACAGGGAAAGTATTTACAGATAAGGGAATGAAACTGCAAGAAAACTAGTAATTTTAGACTTCTCATTTATTTATAAAAGTATGTTTTAGTTTTTTACCATAATGTCTCTGCCAAAGAACAAGCAGGCCAGTGAGGCCAACGAAGAGAAAGATGCCTCCAACCACAGTCTTCCACTCTGCTGAACCCTGGTTCATCTCAGCAAAGCTCTCTTTGAAGCTGATGCGGTACACTATACACCGAAAACACAAAGGTCAAAATTAAGGTTTTCAAAAGTTTAACAACTAAAGTAACAAGAGTTAAAACAACAGACCAATGCTATGCATCATAAAGTCTTACATGCAATCTTCTCAGCATTGGAGAGTGCAGCCCAAGAGCCCTTCTCCTTCTCCTTCAGGGACTTCTGCTCTGGAGTCAGGCTCTGCACATAGGTGACATCGGGGAGAGGGATCTCCCGCCTGTCAAAGTAGGAGGGGAGAGTGTAGTCCTCCACCTTTGCAACACCTGTTGGAAGACATGAGTTAAGTGTCTGACATCAAATACCATCATCCATGTAAACAACAAACATTTTAAAATTTAAATCAGAAAAATAAAAAGCCTCTGTTGTTAAAAGCCTAAAGTAAAAGCCTAGAAATGACTGCAGTGAACATCTGAGTTTAACATTTGATACACAAGTTTTCAGAATTAATTCTGAACTTTCTACAACTTGTAGCTGAACAGTTATGACACTATTAGATGTATAAATTTGAAACATGCATCTGTCATTTCAGGATGAATACACAATAACACTGAACTATTTTTGCTCATAATGTTGGGTTCCTGGCCTGACTGATATGTTTTTTCAATAACGAAAAATGCTTTAAGTTGGTTTTTAAAACTAATTTAGCACTGATGAACTTCTCTAAAAGCAACTAGTTTCACATGTATCCTGTTTCTACCTAACAGAATCCATTCTGCATCATTTATTAGAGGATGTTGTCCTAGTTTCTCCCAGCAACAATTAAAGCCATCTACTTGTATGTTATGCCTACCTTTTAATTCAGATGACCCAATTTATTAGAATATACATAACTGAAATTGACTGTAATTACAACTAAAAATATACTTTTGAAAGTGTCTTAAACATGCTTTAGTCAATACTTCTTGAGAATATAAATATAAAAATTATGCATTCATTCTAGTTAGATCCTCTGTTGCTCCAAGTTTTTTCTATAAATTCTCTATCACATTTGCCTTTGAACTCATAACATTTTTTATTGCAGTGCTCCAGAATTGTACCAGTTTCATTTTGTATTTATTTTTGTAAACAATACATATTCACATGAATTACAAGACAAAACACAGGCATGGGAGTGAGTCAAAACATAAAATATAGTTTTAATTATTGTGACAAAATGTGGCAGGGAAAGGACTGCAAAACCTGTCTTCCTGTAACCCTCGCTGGAATGACTTTTTAAACAAAAGATCACTGAGGGTTCCGATGACACAGTAATTCCAGCCTTGTGGATGTGAAATAAAAAGGAATGTCAGGTATAAAAGGGAAAAAAAATGACTTCCTACAACATAAAATAGTTACACAGTCAACGAGGTAAAGATAACTAATGTTACACTGTGAATCTTATGCAACACTTTGTGTAGTTCAAAATCTACAAGGAAAACTAGCATGCTTGGTTAAGACTTGGTTAAGTCTAACAATAGCATGACAAAATAGTAGGTACAAATGGAGTGAACTGCAACATCTTTGTTTGCTGCATGTGTTAGGACATATTCTATGCAATTAAATAAAAGTAAAAATTTTATATCATTCGTCGTCTTCCCATTTAAGAAAATTAAGTTCTTTCAACAGACGAGGGTACAATACATAAGTGCCATAATTGTGCAATATTTAAACTCTAATCAAGTGTTTTCCAATACTGCTTCTTGTGGCATACATCCAAACTTGTTTTTAGATGTTTCACATTTTTAACACACCTGGTTGAAATTGAAATGCCACTCCTCAGCTTCAGCTGAACATGATAACAAGCTGTTAATGTAATTAATTCCTCTGAATCAGTGAGGACAAAAAAAAAAACAACAAAAAACAATCTAAACCATGCATGGTGTGTCCCAAGGTAAAAGTTTGAGAAAAGTTGTTTATGTACATTTAAATCTGTTAACTTTTAAATACTAATCAGAATTTACAAAATACTGTTAAATTACTGCTGACAATTTCAGCTTTAATATGTATGGATTAATAAATGCTGGTTTTGAACATTAATGTTTAAATGACACTGAAATGATCTTTAGTTATACCACCTGCTAAGTAGGTAGGCAAGTAAACAAAGCATGACATACCATGTCCTCCACGCAAGCAGACAGATGTAGAAATGGCACGCTTGCCAATAAGGCTAAGGGCTCTTGTTGCCAGCATTCTGTGAATAAAATTTTAAACTATTAATATAGGAAAATATAAAGAGATCCTGTCACCTTACTGTTGGCATAACAAGCACTTTAACAATAAAGCAAGGATGTACAAAAATATGTATAAGCAGCAAATAGTACAGCTTAGAGGAAACAAAATGCAAAATCGTGTTGATCTGACTTAGCTATTACGTTCAACAATTCTTAAAATTTGTAAGTACTGAGAATACAATTCAACTGAAACTTATGGGAGGTAGCAGCGTTAAGGATGTGCAAACCAACCAAGTGTTTGGGTTTATGAAGCTAGGCTAGTGTTAGCATTAGCTACAAACACAAGGTCACAGCGCCCTGAGAAAAAGCATTTATAAAAAGGTATCAATTTCATAAAGACAAAATTACATAATTCTTCGAGTTACACACAGAGAGATATATAATCGAAGTGAAATTATAGCGGGTAACCAAAATATTTTCTGAACTCATATCGCTACTTTTTAGAACAGCGTTGGTTAATGCTAACGACAGCTAGCCGGGAAGCTAGCCCATCCGGGCTCCGCTCTGCTCTGACAAAGCGACACAGTGAAACTGCTAGTTAATTTTATATTGTATTAGTTTGAGTTCAAAACATAGACTGTTACACCACACAGTAATAGTAAATTGTGTTACGTTTAAATGTTAAAATTATGTAGGTGATTAAAAAGCATATGACCTGCAGCGTCTCCCTTTCTCCACGGACTGAGTGGAAGTGGGTCTCTGAACGGAAATACGTAACGTACGTAAAGTAAAATACGTAAAGGAAGTAATCGCGTTTTACGATAATTCCGGTGGTACAGAAACGAGTGAAAGGTGGACGTAAGATTAGCTCTTCTTTCTAGGCAGGAGTTATTCGTTTAACAAAAACGATTGTTGTAATTTCTAAGAACTACAACGATTAAATCTATTAGTCAAATGGCATTACTTAGACCTCATAATTTGAGACCAAGGACACTGTTGAGGTAGATTTCTACTTATTTAGGGCATGTTAAGTAAGGAATGCTAACGGCAGCAGTCGCTTTTTATCATCGTGTAACTAGCCACTCCGCTACTTTGACAGAAACTGCCTCTACTTAAACAACATGCCTATTCAATTGACAAGTCAGGCGTATTGTAAGATGCTTTTACATACTGCCAAATATCCCCACTGTGCCGTGAATGGGTTGCTAATAGCAGAGAGAACAAAAGAGAAGAAGAAGGACAGTCACAGTGGTCCAGTTTTGTGCGTGGACTGTGTGCCTCTTTTTCATGGTACTCTTGCTCTGGCACCAATGCTGGAAGTAGCTTTGACACTGGTAAGTATTCTTCAAGTAAACTATTTATTGTAGGTTGTTTTTTTTAAATCTGATAGATCCGACTAATCTATAGTTTCATTAAGCGACTGCAATGAATGGAAAAAAAATTTAGGTTTGAAGGGTGTCTGTTTCATTTGTTGAAAGGTTTTGAATTACTTTGACAGGTGTTTGTAAATGGATCAGTCCTCTTCGCTAGGCATTTTCTACTATTTCAGTTCATGTCAGGGGTTTTTACAGGGGGAGAATGTTGTAACTAGCTGTACATTTATTTAGTCTTTAAAAAATATATGCATTCTGTTTAGTTTTTAATTTATTGAGAATAACAGAATTGGCATTCAAATGTCAGAGCATCAACTGAGTGAATTAGCAGAATTGATGCATTTTTTTATACAAAGAGCAATATGTTTTTTACCTAATTTTTTTACAGTGTGGTTGTATGACAGCAAGTGAAAAGGAATGGAGTTTAAAAAAAAATCTTAATTTACCAGTGCAGTAAAAGTAGTTGGGGAATTGAAATGCAAAACCTAAAACATTTTGTTCCAAGGACCAGACTTGAACAAATAATCATAAAGTTGAGTAAATGAAATAAAAGTAGAGGAATTTGAAACTACACAGACTTTTTCATTTAACTTATTTTCCCTTCCAGAAAAGTCGAGGTTTAAATAAGGTTCATGCAAATTAGCACAAATTTTCAAATATAATAGAAACAAATGGTACATTAAATCAGAGCTCCCAGAATTAGGATCATATTAGGCAGGTTTCAAATACACTTTCAAGGAGTTCAGTATACTGACAGTGGATATGTTCCATATCTGTTTTTTTTTTTCTCCAATAAATGAAGTTAACGGGACTTCAGCTGCCCTTTTGCTTTAACATGTCATTTTTATTACCTCTGCTCCATTCTCAGATCGACACTTGGTGTAAGGAAAATAATTATATCATTGCTGGATATTATCAAGCCAATGAACGGAATAAGGATTCAAGGTACAGACAACCAATCAGATGCTTCTATCATATTTTCTCTACATTAATAACCTATATCAATCCCTATTTCATGGTTACTTTTTGTTTTTCTGTTCCCTGTAGACCCAACCAAGTTGCAGAAAAGGTGGCTGCCAGGATTTCAGAGAACTTCAGCGACACATCGATTGTCATGGTAATATGGAATAATTGGAATCATTCTTATAATTTTCATGCGACGCAACAGTATTTGCTATAGTTTCAAGGCAGATCAAAACCGTGTCATAATCTAGAGGTGCATCTGCAGCATGAAAAGTTGTAGTTTAATGTATTAGAGAGAATTGTGTAAGTTGTATAAAAAAACTGCTAATATATCCACAACTTTCCAGTTTCCTGAAATCAAAGTGTAATTTTCTTTGTCCTGATTCTGCAGGTGGACAACAGCAGGTTAACAATGAGCTGTTTTGAGCCCATTGTGGTCATTTATGACCATCATGAAAACAAGTGGAGAAACAGAGAAGTTACAATGTATGTGTCTTAATGTTCATATCTTTTTATCATTACCTTTTATAATGTTAAAAATAAAGTACATCAGATATTTAGGCACTTGACCTTTTTGTTTATTTTCTAGGGATTCTTTTGAGGACTGGAGCGAAGCACAGAAGATCACATCTGCTCTGCTGGTGGGCAGGTCTTATGAGAATTTGATTGACTTTGACAATCACTTGGATGATCTAAGAAATGACTGGACCAACCCTGTCATTAACAAGTCCGTCCTGGATCTTTGTTAAGACTTGAAGTCTTCAGGGCTACACATACACACATGTGTCGCTGCCATTTTAGTCTGCATGATGCTACTTACTGAGTAGCACATAGTCTTTGATCCTGTAAAAGCCTCTTGTGCTGACGGAACCGGAGGACAAGTGATCGTTCAGGCCAAAATCCTCTCAAGTTCTGGCGCCACATGTGCAGAGTTGGCTTGTGTCCACCTTTACAAGATGATCCTGAGGTGATGAAGTCTAAACGTCTGAATGGTAATCTTGGTTTTCCTTGGAAATGGTTTTTGGTTGATTATGTTAAGTTCTAGAATATTGGATATTTATAGTTCTCTCAAAATTTAATCCAGTAGCTATGAAGAGATAAAGTTTTAAATTATTATGTAGGTAATGATTATAGCAAAAAAATGTAATCAACACGTTTAAATCGTAATTTGAAGCTGCAGAAATGTAGCCTATTCTAACATCAATGGCTGTGTCTGACAACTTGAACTTCTAGATGCATTAATGATGGAGATGCTTGAATTAAAAATGTGATTTTTAACATTTTGATGTTTATATATTTCTGAGATTACTTCTTTTATTGTCATTGCTATCCTTCCTAATGTTTTGGATGGTTTATTCAAATGTTTGCATCAGGTCAGCAGATTTTGAGAATTTAGTTTCGCACTGGATATTTAAATAGCTTGATAATAGTTTGAAGAATTCAGCCTCTTAAGTCACTCCTTTTAGGACTTTTAGACAATATTTTCAACTTATCAATCAGCCTTTTTGTTAGAAGATGAAACTGATCAGAACGAAGTCCTTTAAACAATGAAGCGAATATGACTTCTTTTTATAAATACAAACTTTATGAACTGAATGTAAAATGAAAATGGTTTCAGAAAGGATCAAAGTCCTTCATTTTGTCATGTGTAACATAATCTCACTGTCTTTCATTTGATGGGCTTGGTATTTCAAGAAGGTGGTAAACGATCACCAAGTGGCTCCAGAGCTGTAGCTCTTTGATTTTAGTTTTGGATTTATGCTAAGTCTGTGTGTTTGCCATTGTATCAGCAGCATGTGTGTGTCAGGGTCATGTGGTACTGCTAACTGGTAGAATGAGAAATAATAGGACATTTTATATGTCAATTTGTAAGACATAATTTCTAATAAAAGCATTTGTCAAAATGAAATTAAATAAAACTCCAAATGACACTTGATGCAAACGAGAATTGTTTTGCCACTGTTGCCTTTATAGTTCTAGTCCAGAACCTCATTTTTATTTGGACTTTTCCACCTAATATTGTCAGGGATTATTTATGAAATAAATTTGTTTTTTGAATGAAAGGTATTCTTAGTTAAAACATGTTTCAAGCATTTCCAAATTAAAACACCTGCAAACATTGAGCAGAATAGTTTTAGAGCAACACGTCTTTGACATTTTATAGGTTTAATTTAATCTTTATACATCACAACAATCAAAATGTGTTGGAAGTGGGTTTACCATAAGTGTTAAGGGACATTTTGAAGCTATAACAATCAGTTGATTCAAAAGTTTTGATAAGGGCAATTATAGGTTAAAAAAATTCACAAGTAGTGGTTTAATTATAATCTTTGCATCACAGGCTGGTGTTTAACAAGAACTTTTCTGTGGATCTGTGGGGCATGAGGTAATCATGCACATAGCAAGACAGCATTTAAGACATATACACATTTTTCCTGTTTCATATTTTAATATAATTACAGTAATTCTAAAAAAAAACGACCGTAGACCATGTTTGCACTAGTGCTACTGTAAAGAAAACAGTTTTTAATAACTAAAACATTGTAATTTGAATAATTGCAATGCAGAACACGAGCGACACAACTCAACTTGAGGTTTGTCCTCCTTTCTGTAGCTCAGCGTTGCCGACTAGTGGCGGAAACCTGTCATTGCCGCGGTCATATGCGGAAACGTTCATCCCCGGAAGTTCCGGCCGGGACAAAACGAACTACAACATTTATGGTCTCGTCAATATCGTCATGCTTAGTTTACTTTAGACGTAATTTGTCGGCGTACAAAATACAAATTTTCCCATTATTTGGATACAATAAATGGAAGCGGTGAAAAAATATGTGGCCATAAAACGGATTAAAGAAGTCACGTTTTATTTTAGTACTTCCTACTAGTGACGTAGCAGTCCGTTTCTTGAAATTTTTTTTTAGTTCGTACAGCTTGCAGCGCGGGAACAGTCGGCTGCGTGGATGTGAAGACTCGGAGAGGTTCAGCAAACAAAAACAGACTCATGGATCCTTCAGAAGTAGAATTCTTAGCCGAGAAAGAGTTTGTGAAAATAATTCCTAATTTCAGCCTGGACAAGATCTATTTAATCGGGGTATGTACAAGACGAGTATTTTGTTAGAACGACGACACGAAGCAAGCAGATGCCTTCGAAGGAACACACATTCTAAAAACACAATGAAGAACGTTGGTGAACTGTCTTGTTTCTGTCCACAGGGAGACTTGGGACCCTTCAACCCCGGACTGCCTGTTGATGTTCCTGTGTGGCTGGCTCTGAACCTGAAACAGAGACAGAAATGTAGGATTCTGCCTCCTGACTGGATGGATGTTGGTAATGATTATTTTGTTTCAGCATTTCATGGGTCCAAGATGCACAATTCATCTTACAAAGTTGTAGAAGTTGTTTAGTAAATTATTGAATTCTTCATTACTAAACAACTAACAAATAAACCAGGTGATTGTACAAAAATGAAAACCCTTTTGACAAGTTTTTTGTTGCATCTGCAAAAAAAAAAAAAAAAACAGCCAAAAATTAAGCTTGACAGGCATAAATCTTTCATAACAGTTAAGTTTGAAAGCTGTTCTAAGGCTGAAGGCACTGCAAAGAGATCATCTCTAATCATCATCATCTGTAGCGTTTGGAAATAACTTGGTTATTTTAACTAAACCCTCTTCAGATAAACATTAACTTATTTTTGGATTATAATGAAAAGTGATAAACTGTCATTTAGCCCTGATAATAGCTAATATTTATTGAAGGTATCTAGGTTCTTTGAAAGAGTACAGTGAATTGAAATACCTTATTAATAATGTGGAGCTGAGACCAGATAAGATTGAACAACCATTTAATTTGAAAAACCTAAGAACACAGACAGATAAGACAGTTTGAAAGTTTGATGTAAACACAATTAATATTCTTAAACATGTTGAGGATGTTAAAGATAGGTTAATTGTGAGTTTTAACGGACCGTAGCATATGTTTTAATGACTAGGGAAGTTAGTTAATTTAGTTAACCTAGTTGGGACTTTAAGAGTCAATTTAGGGCTAATTTGAGTTTGGAATGGGATTTAGTTTTGGCTTAATTTAGTTTTGGCTTAATTTAGAGTGGAAGAATTAAGCTTTATCAAAGCAAGCCTCTCGATCAGAAAGTGGTGTTCGCTCACTGAAAGGTGGACGCTCCTGGATCTGGCAGGCGTTGGTTTCTCCACGAGCTGAGGCTGGAGTCCCCAGACTTGGAGTGGTGGTCCTGGAAGGCGTGGCCGCCGAGGACCTCACTGGACAGTCTGTGGATACGTCTCGGTCAGCAAGGGAGGCATTTCAGCAGGCATGCTGAAGTCATTTCTGATCAGTTCCCGTAGTGAGGGAGAGATAAGAGACACTCATGCAAGCAGGTGGCTCTCAAGGCCTTGTTCAAAGCTGATGAAGGTTCAGCTAAGACTTGACTACATTCAGGCTGTAGCGAAGACCAAAAACAAGACTCTATGAGGACTGATTCGTACCGGAACTGAATATTAGTTTTGAGACTACGTTATCTTAAATTCAACCAATCAGAAGATATTAAGTGTACTAATCAAAACTGAGTTAGTGACTTGTGAATGGCTCTGATTGGGTAGGGGAACTGTGAGGGAGTTTACCAACTCACATATGACTTCCGCCCGTTAAACACTCGCATTATAAATGTAGAAATGCATGACATTAGCAGAGAAGCATTATAACACTTTGAGTGTGTGAGAGGGCGAATGACCCTGAGCAGGAACACTACAGGAGACTGTTCTGTAAACAAGAGATTACAGTTGGAACACCAGTCTGTGGTGTTACAGAAGAGACTTCTTGACAGAGAGTGTTTTATTAGACCAGTTAGTGTCCAGTTAAGGTCATCTGGGAGATGGACACCTGAAAGTGGACAGTAGGACACCTGTAGGGATCTTGATTCAGGGTTAAACATAATCCAAGAGTCATTGTATTCCAAGTTATTGGGAAAAAGATGGATTATTGTTGTGATGGTCAACAGAGGTCAAAGTTCAGGATATAGCCTATTTGGTGAGGCTACAAATGACTGCCCAGTTAGTCCACATATGACAAGATTCTGCACAAAAAAATAATCTTGTTGGTGTGGAAATACTAATTTTTGGTTTTCAAACTATTAACATTCATTTATGCATAAAACTATATAAATCCAGATGTTCTAGTAACAAAGTGCTTAAATGCATTTGAAACATTTATTCATTTTTAAATGTGTTCTTTATATCTAGACACAACACTGATTCATCTCAGTTGGGTGACTTTTTATGCACAAATGAATCCTGGGTTGATGTGAAGTGGTTTAACAAAGTAGAAGGTGTTCTTATAAAAATGATAGATTTATGTATGGAGCTTCATTAAAAATCTCACATTTATATTTTCTAACAATTTATTTGTAATACTTATTACATTATTCCATTTTATGAGTTACAAAATCATATTTTTAGCAGCTCTTTTTTTTTGCTTTCCTGCTTTAATTGTTTTGCTCCAACGTTACAGACAAGCTGGAGGAGATGCGAGAGCTTGAGAGGAAAGAAGACGCCTTTACTTCTGTTCCCAGTCCTTACTACATGGAGCTCACTAAACTCTTACTCAACCAGTGAGTCACAAACATCAACACGTAGCCTTCTGTCCTGTTGTGCTCTTTGCTGATGATTGTGTGTTTCTGTAGTGCATCCGACAACATTCCTAAAGCAGATGAAATCCGCACGCTGGTCAAAGACATCTGGGACACTCGGATTGCTAAACTACGCCTGTCTGCAGACAGCTTCGTTAATCAGCAGGAGGCTCACGCCCAGGTGACAGATGGTTAAAAACAATCCTGCATGAGGCATTAGAGAGGAAGATACTTGTAAATTAAATAGATTTCTCCTGCTACAGTTCTTATTCAAATCACATTCAGAAACTTGTTCTTTATTTTTTATTGTTGCATAAAAAACGGTGTTAGAAAGAATGGGATGATGCTGTAATTGTGTCATTCTGTGTCTTCAGGTGATGAGGATTCAGTTAGTAAATGAAACTTCTGGAGCTCTTGGTGTTTTTCCCCAATAACAGGATTACCATTTATTGTAGAAAATAATTGGTTTAAAAAACGGAACAATATATTTTGGAATAATTAAGATTAACTTTTTATTCTTTTGGCTCCTGGAATCACTGCTTCCTGTTTTACTGTCATATACAATTTTTTCATTAGAGCAAATGGACACTTCAGGTTCTCACAATAATGCTGTTTCATTCATGGAACCTTTACGTGTTTATTATTGCCCGCTGCCAAAAGGTGAAAGGCAGCCAATAATGTTGTGTCTCTGCCTGTGTGTGTTTTGTCTATTAGCAAAATATCTCATAAAGCCCTTGATGGATTTTAATGAAACTCTCATAAAGTAATCACTGGATGTTCATCTGCAGCCGATTACATTTTAAGTCAATCTTCTTTAGGATCATAGCTAATAGACCTCAGCAAGAGCAAAAATGGTGATGACAGTCAGTTTTCTAGACACTGAGCTCAGATCTGCAGCCGAGAGTCATTCAACACAGTCTGACTGATGAAAACACATCTATTTCTGTAATTCCTCATTATAAGATGATCTTAGTTTAGGACTCTGGCTTAAATAAATGCTTTATGTTCAGTTTTATTATTGTTTTCAGAAATATGAACATTTTGTGCATTGTTTAAAAAAACCAAAGTGCGACAGTGTCAGAACGTCCTGTTGTTGCTTGTGTGTTGTTTCCTGTCTCACTCTGCGTCCTTCGCTCTGCAGCTGGACAACCTGACTCTGATGGAGATCAACACCATTCGAGAGTTCCTCCTTGATTCTCTGAACTTTATGCACAAGCTGCGCTCCAATTTGCAGCCTGGTTCCAGTAAGAGCCAGCTCACAGACTACTGATCCGAAACATCGACGCCTCTAGCAGCGTTGGATCTCGAGTTTTGGAAGCCAGAGCTAAACCACTGAAGTGTGTGCTCACTAACCAGGCCTTACATCGCTAGAAGGAGCTTTGTCTCGTAAATCAGTTTCACATGGATCTTTTAAGGAATTATTCTCATTTTGGAAAAGATCTGCATTCGTGCAGGTATTTGAAAACATTTAATATGAAACATGTTTGTGTATGCTGTTTGTGATAAATGCATGTTTAATTTAAAGCTGTTAATGTTGCTTAGTGTTTTCAGTAATGTAACAAAAATAAATGCATTTGTGCACATTTATTCTTAAATTTGCCTTTTAATTTTTGCCTTAAGACTAATTAAAATGTACATAAAAGGTGGAAGAAAAGCCCCGTTTCATTTTGTCAGCTGCATTTGGAGAAGAATCTAGGCTTTAGTAGTCTAATTGTTTTCTATTCTTTGTTAAAAGTTCACACAAGCACACGCAAATGATGTTTTAACATTTTTGAAGTATTTTATTTTCATTTTTGTCTGAAATCACAGCCATATATTCATAAATACCTAATTACTACATTCAACAAAGAATATATTACATTACAATGAATTTAAACAAGTACATTTTTTTTAAAAACAGGATTTCACAGCATCTAGACATCCTCCACTGAGTAACAGGACTATTGCATGGGCGTGCGTGGGTTGGAGATGCAGGGAGGCTGAGGAAGAGGCTCATCTTACTGCACCTTCCTCCCCCAGCTCATTGGCAGCTTCCCTCAGCGTGCATGCATCCTTGTTTACCGACCAGCTGCATCGTTGGCTCTCCGCTGCTGTGTAAATGTAACAGGCTACACTCTGTGGTCCTCTGATCTGGTTTAGGCCTCATTTATATAAGAAATATTATAAAAGGTTATTAGATTTTTAGAGATGCGTTCAGATAAACAAATTTAGTGTCAGTTCTTGACTTGTATTAGAAAGATGCTTAGACGCAGAGTCCCTGATCACTAACGTTGGGTGGAGAAAACGTTCGACATGTGGACTGCAACTCATTCACATGCTCCCAAATTATTGAGGCACTTGTAATATAGTGTGGCATAGTTGTGCTTCAGTGTTTTATTTATTTCAATACAAATGAACTTTTACTCCATTTTCAAAGTTTTTTTGCACAATTCTTGGTACTTTGAATTGTTGAAAGGCTTCCCCTCCTTACACATCAAACACCCCACTGATGTAACACTTAAACCGTGACATGGGGGAACTCCTTGATGGCTTTAAGGGTCTCGGATCAAACATCAAGCCCTAAAACTGAGACCTGATAAGCTTTAAAAAAATCTGTAATACTTGTCAAACCTCAGGGCAGAGCTGACGGGGGAGAGGACAGATTGTAAACATGTATGTGGAGTAAATCAAACACCTCAAATTCTGAATAGGTCAATAAATACCCACTTATAATGTCTCTGTGTGATTTCAGCCATTTTTTAGGAATATGTTAACAGCTTTGGGTAGTACGATTAGGATTTTTGGCTACCTAATTGCAACTGATCAACGTCAGGAATACAAAACGCTGCTGTTTTTGGCACTATGTCCATTAATGGCTGTTAAATTTGTAAGGTTCAGGCAAACATTTGGGATTTCAAGGCTATTTGTTGTCTTAAAGTAAAAGTATAAAGCATCAAGGACAGGGTTTTTGTTTTTTTAATTGATTTTAGATCTGGTTTTATGCACAAGGATATTACAAGCTAACTTGTCATGCTGGCAGCAGTGAAGTGTTGCAGGGGAGTCGTTAACACATAGACATGTTGCTGTGAGAGGAGACGGGAGGAGCGAGCGGACACGGAACCGGATCTCACGGCCTCCGAGTGAGCTTTGCTCAGCTCGGCGCGGCCGGATGAGGTGGCTGTGGATGGGTCTCAGCTGCGCAGTGCCAGCGCAGAACGAGAGCAAGAAAACATCCTGCTTTCTCTCAATCTGTTCAACATCTCAAAATGAGCTTTTTCTGGCCAGCAGCAGTACAAACACTAAAAGCAAGGCTTTTTTTTCCAACCCCCCCAAAAAAGCATAAACATATAAAAATGGCAGGCTTTTTCTTTTAAAAGAACAATGATTAAAGTAATAAAAACATACAAAATTCATTTGTCTTCATATTATATACAATACAAGGCTGAAGCACCCTTTAAAATTCTTATTTTCAAATTTTCTATTTTGAAATAAAACATTTCCTTAATTCTTTCCAAAAAAAATGTACATTTCCTAAGTTCTTCCCTAATTTGAATAGTTCTTTGTTGTAACACAGTACCAACAGGTAGTTCTTCAGCTTTGATTCTTAAGTGCATTTCCAGTTCAAAAGCTCACGTGGCCTCAGTGATAGAACTCAGTCCCGACTGACTGGAGGCCTTCGCGTGCAGCTTTCAAGTCTTGTGACAAACCCCCTCCAGGGGAAGCTGCTCCTTCATTGGCAGGATTGTCTGTGTAGCTGTGGTGCCGAGGGACGCGGGGACCGAACGACAGAGCAGCAGGCGCCGGAGAGTGGGAATATCAGGTGCATCTGTGTGGATATTCAGGTTCTGCCTGGCTGATCTCGGGTTGGCTACGTTGGCACGCGTCAGTGGCTTTTAGTGCAGTCCCTGGCAAGCCACAATCCAAATCCTAACTGTCCTTCACTGAATGCTTCTCTCTCCTGTGCATTCACCTGTCTATTCATTCACTTCGTCCTTTTTTTCCTTTCACTTATCTTATCTAGCCAGCCATATTCTCCTCCATGGAGCCATGGAGGACCAGGCTGTGAAAAATAAACTCTGGGTCTAAGTCTGGAGGGGAGGCGTTTGGGGCTTTGGGGGCATCAGATCGACATGTTGGGGTCACCTTGGAGGGTAGCCTTTGTAATGACCCCCCCTAGGCCAGTGTGTCTGTGGCAGTGTCAAACACTTCCTGAAGTGCTCCAATTCTGCTTGTAGCTTCTCTCTTTCCACTGCCAGCTTTTGTCTTTGGGACATCAGCTCCTGTAAGACAGAGACAAAGTAAACATTAAATATTATTATGAGACAGAATAGCTCAAGTTTTGTCTTTAAAAGCAGTACAGCACATCTTTTACAGTGAAACTAAATTTGCATCTGATTTTTTGGTCAGGATGAACCAACTTTCTAACAAAGCTAAGTCCTACTGTAATGTTGTTCTCCATTTGAGCTCTGATGTTTTTCATTTCCAAATGAGGCGTTCACGTTTGAGCTACATGTTTTGTCTTACCCCCATGCTATGAGACAGCTGCTCAGCAGTCAGACTGAGGTTGTAGTTCTGAGCTTCCAGTCTTCGACACTGGCTCTGCAACACTTGCCTCTCCAAACTTTGCTCTGTGTCACAAAAAGAGAGTTTGAGTCAGAAATCAGATGCAAATATGTCAGATTGTTTTAGCTGATTATAGATCCTGCAAGTTCATTTGTTTGCATATGAAATTAAGTAAAATGTTTCCCTCTAGTGGTGAAGGCACACTACTACAACTACTTTTATTTCTGGGATTTTATTGACATGCATTACTCTCTAAATGAATTTTTTATTTTATATTCATAACTTATGCACAGGGCATTTCACAAAAGCATTTAATTGGACCACAAAATTCACAATAAAACAACTACAAATCCACACATCACAACAAATATGTTAGGGTTAGACAAAATACATGCATGTAATTCTAACATTAACAACAGCATAAAGGTTATGTACCTTCAATATATTCCTGATAGGCTTCAAATATAGATTCAATTCCCTGCCACTTGGAAACTGGAGGTTCTTCTTCCTCCTCGTCCTCTTCCTCTTCAGAGTTCTCTGGACCAGAGAGGTCCTCTCTCATCATCACTGCAGCCTCTTTGTGGAGAGGAAGTGAAAAGTGCTGCCCGTTGGGCTGAGGGTGGGAGTGTGACAGCGGATGAGGAAACGATGGTGTGTTGGAGTGAGACTGTGAATGTGGCGGCCGGCTGGGGGCGTTCTGAAGCTCGGGGATGTTGTAGTGGACGGAGGACTCCTGGAGGTGGGAGGACTCTGACACACCTACCGTTGTCCCTATATGACAAAGAAAGGAGGGGAAATTTTTTATTTTGGGCCAAATTTTTACACTTTTGTTGTTTCTACAACTGTGAAGTGGTCTCTGCTTTATAAAACTATCAATACAAGTAGAATACTTGACACAAAAAAAGCTTATTTACAAAGGTGACTGCATCCTTAATAATCTCTCACAAAAACACGTACTTTTGTGTCGGTTGTTTAAAAACACCAGAATTAGAAAATAAAATCCAGCATCCTCTCATCCTGTTCACCTTTGTGTTTCTGCAGAGCTTTCTGAGTGGACTGAAGCACAGATTCATGAAACTGCTGGGCAAATTCCTCCGGGGTGAAGCTGTCCCAGGGTTTTGTGCGTCCATTGATGCCATGAAGCCCCTCTTTAGCCTGCAGGGGGAGCGGGGGCCGCAAGCTGTTGAGCAAGCTGGAGCTCCTCTTTGAGATGGGTCCCTCACTGGGCCCCCGGGCCTTGTCTGGGTAGACAGCTGGAGAGGGGGGTGCCTTTGGCCTTAATGCGTCTCCAAGGGGTTTTGGATGGCCACTGGGGGATGCTGGGCAATGTGAGGGAGGGCTCTGTAGTCTGACACTATGGTGGTCGTCAGATTCAGAGGAGTGCTGGGCAAATGCTGAATCTGCAATTATCACAGCGTATGTTATTCATGATGAGGTCAACATCCACTCTACTACAACAGCAGTTAGAGGTGCTACATTTACAGCTACTAGTCAGATAGATAGTAATAATCAATAAAACACTACTACATGTTTATTCATAGGCATGTCTTACCAGAGATGTGTGCTGGAGGGCTCTTACACAGTGGATGAGGTGCATGCCTGATGGTATCCAAGGTTACATTCCCTTCTTTAATGGCTTGGAGCAGTTCCACCACTCTTTCATTGTCTAAAACAGAAAAAACATTATTAATGCCGTTTCATTTCTTGCTACAAATGCACATGTTTTTTGTATTTAAAGGATCCATAATGTAGATTACATGCTGCCATTTCTGCTGTAAGGTCAACACTTAAAACCCCAAAGTCAGTGTGTGCAGAGGGCTAAAGTTAGAGTATGGATTATGGATTTACGAGGATTTCACACATAAACAGCTGGAACTCATCTGATGTGAAGCATCAGAGAAAAGATAGACTACCTTCTAATTGAGCAACTGATAAGTTCAATGTTTGCTGAAGTTAGACGTGACAGAGTAAGATAACGATTAACGTGTGCTTTTCGTCAGGTCTAGTTGGTCCTTCACAGACTGACCTTTCCTCTGCTGCATAGTGACATGGGACAGTCTAAACATGGTGAGGAACCGCTTCTTATCCTCCAGCTCTGGCGCTCGGTCCATTTCCTCAGGAGAGAAGCGTGTGCTGAGCTGAGGAGGAGGAGGAGGGGGAACACGTTTTGATTGTGAGGCAGGAGGGGAAGGGCTGCGCTCCTTTAGCATTCTCCTCCTTTTCCTTCTCTTCTGCTGTACCAGATCATCACGCCGGCTCACTGTAGTCAGGCCCACCACCTTCAGAAAGTCTAATTTCTACAAAAAAAGATTAAAAAACCAATGCAGCACAATATTAATGATTTTCTTCTGTGTTAAAGCCCAAAAAGGATATATTATTTTAGGTGGTATTTTACCTCTGTGGAGTCGTTTAGTTTCAGTGGAGGCTGCTCTGATACTCTCCTGAGATGGGCTCTCACCTCCTCTTCATCACTCTCATCATACGAGTCATCCAGCTCATAGTAGTAACCTGCAGAAAACATACCAGTCACCCTTTTAATTTTTAATTCTAAGGGTGCAGGTTATGTGATTAAGTCATAGGCCTGTGGTATTACCTTTCTCCCTGGCTTCTCTTCTCCTTTTCTCCTCCAGGTCCAGCTTACTGACAGGCTTCCGATGCTGCTGCAGAAACTCGTCATAGATCAGCTTTGTGTCTGGAACCATCCCCAGAGGGGTCACCTGTACCATCCCTGACCCAGGAACCATTCCAAGACCCTGTCCATGTCTACCGTGTCCCGAGTGTCCCTGGAGGTTCTTCAGTCCAGCACTGATTTTGGTGCTTCCTTCCATTTCATACTGGCTCGTCAGAGACAGCGACGCCCTCTGCTGGTTCAAGAGAGTCTGGGTGGATTTCTCTAGATCTGCCAGAAAAGTGCTGGGCTCTGGCAGTCCTGGGGGACCTCTCAGAAGGGGGTACTTCTCCATCACGCCCACATCTCTCCTTCGACTTAGATCCTCATATTTGGAGGGTCCTGGGGGCAGCCGACTGAGCTCATAGTGGCCCATCCCTGAGGGCTCGTGGTTCCTTCTGGACTCTGAGGCTGTTTCTATAAGAGACGCAGGGTTCCACAGAGTGGTGGGAGGTGGAGGGTGGTGTTCGCGAGGTGGCTGTGGTGGTTTGGGGGAGATGAGGGGAGGAGGGGCACCTAAGTGAGGGTGATGCTCTCGGTTTCCTGGTTCGTGGTGGTTTTGTACAGATCTGCAGGGATATAAATCAGATCGGTTAGATGCAAATTATAATACTCATTTATTATTTATAAAAACGAGATGATTTCCTGAACGCAAATGTAGAATGGAAACAGAAAACCTCACTCATAAGCCATGCCTACTTCCTTTTACCCATGTCAGTGTGTCTGCACAGCAGCGTTATCAAGCCCAAACAGAGTAGCCCACAGCAGAGTGAGGATGTGGCCAAGGCACACACTTTCCTCCCAATACAGAGGCTGCTTTTTGATCTGTTGGGCCTTTGTAGTGAGGCATGTGTGCACCCACCAGCACACACACACAGGAGAGCAGTATCCTAAAGAAGAGGCCAGTAGAAATATCCTCCTGACAGGATGCCAGAGGAAAAGAGAGTGACAAGTAGACAGTAAAAAAGAAATCATATTTTATGCATGGTGTAAACAAATACAAGATGGAAAGAGAAATGAATATAGTGCTGGAATAAAAACTGTAACAGCGTGTAGGAAATAAGGGCAGATGGCTGATGGACACTTTCTCAAGTGTATTTCCAAATCAAACCTGGCAGTAGTGCACACTGCATGACCAGTCACATTATCCATGCCTCCTGTTTGTGGTGTGTGTGTGTGTGTGTGTGTGTGTGTGTGTGTGTGTGTGTATCTGTGTGTGTGTGAATGAGTAAAGTGTGTCTTATCTGCAATCTGCAGCCTGTGAGCTGTGATTATGTGATTATAATGTAGGGTTACTGAGAGCAGGTGTGTATGTGTGTGCCGTCCTACCAGCGTCGACCACAACCTCACGTTTGAATCACGCACAACAACACAAACACGGGCACCGTAACAATGGATGGTAGGTAGGAGGCTTATGCTGCGCATGGTTGAGAGGATTAGTTGAGAATTAGCCTTTGTGTATCTAAGTACTCTCACTCACTGCCTGTTTGAAATCCTTACCAATTCCCACTCGTGGAGCAGCAGCCATCAGGATCCTGCTTTATAATCTCAATCAACACCTAAACATTGCTGCTTGTTTTCCTGGAAGTTTGTTTGGGCAGAAATGGAGTAAATGTGGCGCTTCTGACAGGAGTCATCTTTTTTTATTATTCTAGTCCTGCCTGAAAACAAACTTCTAAAGCCTGCAAGCCTCAGAGGCTTCAAAGCAGAGCAACAACTGTCCCTGTAAGGCCTGAAGAAGCAGCCAAGAACCCCACAAATTGTGTGTGCACTGAAAGCATTTATGCATTTTGCTGCCACAAACCCAGACCTTCTTGTCTCCATCAGATAAAAGCAAAAAAAAAAAAAAAAAAAGGTTCTGCAACTGTTGAATCAAATCACAATAAATCCTGCCACAGCATGTAGTTAAAAAATGCTGATGACATTTCTTGGCGCGGCTCCATCACGTTGAATTCTGGGAGAGCGGTCTCACCTGTGTGAGTCTGTCCTGTGATCCGGTGCATCAGCGGGCCGGCCCAAATCCAGATGCTGCTCCAGAACCTGCTGGCGGAATTCAGACACCTGGTACTGACGATCCTCTTTCTCCTGCCGCAGCTTGCGTTGCCGCGCCAACCACCTCTCCTCCTCATTGGTCCTCTGTGCAATCAATGAGGCTGGGAGCCCCGTGGCTACAGCGCCGGGCCCCATGTAGAGGGCGTGGCCTGGGATTAGACCAGGAACGGGATGATGTGGTGGAACCATTGAGGAGTGGATTCCAGGTGGGACTGGCTTGGGGGCTGGAAGGGCGGGCTCTTTGGTTTTGTCTGCAGAGAAAGAAAATTCAGTTACTAAAACTTGATTTTTGTTTATCCTATAAAAACAGGCTTCAGAGAAGTAGATTTATCTTTTGATGTTTTCATGTTTGTCATTTTTAATTCCATTTTGGCCCACTACAATGGGTCTGTGGTCACGTTACTATAGTAAATTTGTATTTGAACTAACAGCAATGTAGCTATTAGCTTATCAAGGATGTAAACACCATTTCTCCAAACAGAGGCCTTACAGGAAGCTGTCTACAACAAAGAAGATGGTAGTATTTATCACTTTTACACAAAACGTTCTTCAAAATAGTAGAAATTTCTAAGCATAAAGTATTTGTAACATAACTTTGCGCTGCAAAAAAAAAAGCTTATTTAAATTGGTAAAATGCTGATAAAACAAATCAGATGCTCCCTGGAAACTCAAGGTGAAGTGCTGGTGTGTTCAGAATTATTCAACATAAGTACCTGCAGGCAATTTTAAATGATTTTACAAACAAAAACCATGCAGGTTTGACCAGAATTGTAAAAACAATCAGACAAGATCAAGTCCAGCTGGTTCACCGTTTGCTACTTTTCTCACCTCATCATAACAGGCTACAAGTCAAGGATATTTGCTTATTGTTGCTGCAGATTACCTGCATCTTATTATTAATGGTTTAAGTGAAAGATGATGTAACGTGTTCATGGTGAACTGATGGCTACAGCTTATGGAGGATACATGGGATGCATGGACACATACCAGCCCGATTGGGGGTTAGTCTCTCAGGCTTGGTTCGCTCCTCCTGTCCCCTCATCGAGTGGAGCTCAGCAAGATAGTGGTTCTCCATGGCCTTGGCAGCCTGCAGCTCCTTCTCTCTCAGTGCCCTCTCCTTCTGCCTCTCCAGTTCCTTCTCCCTTTCCTTCTCCTTCTCTCTTTCTCTCTCGCGCTCCCGCTCTCTTTCACGCTCTCTTTCCCTCTCCAGCTCTTTCTCTCGTTCCCGTTCGCGCTCTCGTTCTCTCTCCCGCTCTTTTTCTCTCTCTGCCTCTCGCTCCCTCTCTTTTTCACGCTCGCGCTCTCGTTCGCGCTCCCTCTCGCGCTGCCGCAGCTCATCATCCAGCTGGAGCCTGAAAGTGGACGAAGGAACGAAAGAAGATGTCAGCGAAATGAGGAAAAACAACAACACATGATTGCGGCAGAGTGCTGAGATCTGCTCTATGTATTTACCAAGCGGGACTTTACCTCTCAGACTGCAGTGCTGACAGTGAAGGGTGTGCAAAATCTCCAGGGTAGCGGACCCCCTGAAGGTGCATGTGAACAGCAGAAGGATGGATGGGGGGTAAAGCTCCCCCTGTTGGCAGTGGGTAGAAAGGTGACCTTAAAGCAGAGAGGCAGAACGGGTCGTCCATCCTGGGATAGAAGAATTACCAGAAAAAAAAACAGAAGAGAGAAAAGAAGTCAATCTCCTGTGTGACAGACAGTGCAGCGTTTACTTTCATTAACCTGTGTGCCTCCATCTCCCAAAAAAGCTACTTCACGGGGGGGGGGGGTCCTGTCTTTCAAGGAGGCAGCAGTCTCTGTCAGCTAAGTTCAATCACCACGCAGCAGCTAGGAAAAGACAGTGCTGCAGGTTGATACCCAGCTGTGTGTTCCTGTGTCTGTGTGTGACATCCACAGCCCAGGCCCTCATTAAATCCATTACAGAGCAGTGTGTGTGATGGGTGCTGCAGTCCTATGATCTTGCTTAGATGACACACTAGGAGCATGCAGCCTGTATAATAGCCCAAAGCAAGCAGGGACCTTCTCAACACTCTCAGTCGTCAGCGTTTATAATATTTCCCCCCACACACACACATTTAATATATAAAGGAAGCTCTTATTTTTATTTAAAAAACTGCAAAATAGCAGAAATGTTAAAGTAGGATTTAAATAAAAACTTAAAGCAAAGTATTTTATGATGATTTCTCTCAAACACACAATAAATGTGCAATAAAAAAAAGTTAAACCACTAGGTGACTTCATTTGTGTAAAAGGTAAAATAACAAACAGTACATTTAGTTAGAGCATCACCGCAGCACCTCTATATAGATATAAATAGCAATACCACATCCTTCAACAATAAACCATAATATTCAGGCACTTAAAAGCATTCTGATAACGCCGGCCAAAGAATTTTAAAACACAGTCTATTTACTGAAAGCTTGTCCAGCGTTGGTGCATTTATCTATAATTTAGGACTCTATTCTTAAGTGTTGAAAACAGGTTTTGTACCACAGAGCTCAGTGTCAAAAGGCACTTAGATGTCTTTCCTTAAACTAAATGTTAATTTGCGTTTTGCTGATGTATACATTTGCTGTAGTCAGATCTTACTTACATTTTATTTATCTAAGAAAAATATTATTGCTATGTCCAAGAAGAACAGCATATTTTATTATTTTCACATAATTTATTTCATGTTAAAATCAAAGCAGATTAAGAAAAGACAAAGATGAATTGTACCTGTATGGCGTGAAGGAGGGGTGGGGCAGGTAGCTGGGGTGGTAATAGGCAGTTGGGTCCAGGCCCAAAGGCAGAGATGGCATCCTGAGGGCATCCTCAGCTGTGGGATAGGGCCGGAAACCCCGGAGGTAGTCCTCTGGTACAGGACCAGGAGGCACTGTGTTAGGCAACTGTCTGGGCAGGCTGATGGTAGAGGACAGTGTAAATGGAGTTAGATTTTTGTGTTTTTACTGTATTCATCAAGATGAATTTGTGCTACTGTTGCTTTCCATACAGTCTGATGTGCAGAGGATTCAAACTCAAAAAGGACAAAATATTTGACTCACTTAAGGGGCTGAAAACGTGAATCCTGCATGACGGCACCAGGGGTGAGACCGAAGGCATAGGGGTTTCCCAGGAGGTGAGCAGGGACAGAGGGGCCACCTTTCTCCTGGGAGAAGGTCCCTTCAACACCCAGACGTTCCCTGCTGGCCCCTCGAGGCCCCGAGTCAGCCTAAAGACAGATACAGAGAGAGAGTCTTAGTTATTGTTTGTTAGGACCTGTGACCGTCACGGCTGTCACTGCTCATGGAGCCAACCCCTTTGAGGGGGGAGATAGGAGAAAGAAAAGGCCTGTTTGTGGTGTAGCACCCTCCTTTGCCCTCTGTTCCTACCTCAGGCACTTTTATACAATTTCTCACATGGTATCCCCTGTTAAAAATAGACTGCTCAACATTTCTCTGAGGTAATTTATGACAAAATGAAAGAAGCAGGCAGAAAGACGTTAAAAAAAGCTCCATCTTCTCTAATTGTAAACAAGAGATGACATCCGTATGATCGATGAGGATGCAGTAATGGCAGACAACAGTAGTGCTTCTAGCGATGATGACTTTGATCTAAGCAAAAGTGTGTGTTTGTGTGTAGTTGTGCACATATTTTCCTCAAAGTAACATCTACAGGGAAGACAACAAAAGTCCAAAAAGCAGCATCCCTCTGCCTCCATTTCTGTTTCTTCCCTCGTCTCTTTCACATCTCTCCCTCCTTCTCTTTGGCAGCAAGCCTGGTCTCACTTATTCAATCCCACAACAAGCAAACAGACACTCAGCAGGCGCATACACTGTTACAGAGCTACAAAAGACATCCTGCTGCGAGAGTGGGAGTGCGCTTTCTGAAGCTTTGGTTTTCCTCGCTCTACAAATGCAAACTGCAGCACTGAAAATTTTACAATCCTCACAGGTTCTACAACGACATTGTTTATAGAAGGATGCACAGTCGAGGAAGATTTTCATGGGAAACGTGAGGCCTTTATTGCGTGTCTTGCAAAAGCAGACTCTCGAAGTTGGCAAGGGAACAACGAGAAAGAAAAGAAAGAGGGGAGACCGAAAAGATCAAGATGAAGCCATAAAGCCAGTGAGCTAAAGGAGAAGGCAGTTCTCGCCCCACTAAATTAACCTCTGGGCTCCCTGGGAATAGAAAAAGACCTTACAGCAGTACCGCCGTCTCTCTCACCACTGCCTTTGATAAAACAAATCCCATTTACTGAGCCATTACCTCCACGTCCTCCTCCACAGCCACTGACCCGGGCTGACACTGATGCGCCAACATCCAATCTTAAATGCCTCTAATGTTCAGACTCCTCACATGACCCTTTGTTTAAACCCCTCTCCGCACTTTCCAGTAGTCTAATGTTACTGTTTGCTCCATGTGGTTTGCTACGCTTCACTTAACACTATGGCACTTTATTCCCTCAAAACAAGTAGAGTCTCCTCCACCCCATCCCGATCCCTTCAATGCTTTATGAGCACGGGGAGAAGGTGCATGTTCCCCGACGGCCTCAGCAGCCAACTGGAAAAAAGGGTCGTATGTCAAACATCCACTAATATCAGTGGTTTGGGAAATGCAAAATACTGTTACTGTTCACTTTTATTTATATTTTATTGGTCTTTAAACATACAGGGTGATGATTTAAGTACAATGCACTTTTTTCAGCTGAACTTTCTTCCCTGTAATTAACAGTTTTCACATTTTTTGCTTCAGCTCAAATTTTTCTAACAATTTCTCAACAAGTAGGGGGGGGGGGGAAAAACACCCACCAACCAATCAGGGCATAATGTGATAATTTGTAGAAATGCAACACTTTTACAGACAGTGCTGAGCCTCGGGTTTATTTTGCCTCTTTAAAACTAGTGCTGCACAACAAAAGCAACAAAAACAGATTGTGAACCAAAAACGTGTATGTGATAAACCCAGCGATGGAAATGCTTGAAAAGATAAAATAATGCAGTCTCAGTCATGTTATTTGATTATTTTTTGTGGAATTTCATATAATTGAATCAGATTTCCGTTATGTTTTGTCAACCTTTTATGCACTTTGATCGCGTTTCCATGTCACCATGCATGTGAGGGCCCCTCCAGGTCTGTGTGCAGCCAAAAGCCTAAGGCAGGACACATTTTACTCAGAAACAAAACACAGCAAACAAAATGGAAAAAAGCAGAACAATGTGGAGTCTTGCTGTACAACATTGTTTAAGGAAAGGAGAAGGACTATAGATGATTGCATGCACAAGCTGGACAACAGTAAGGCATAACTTGTTAGCACATGTAGCCAGCCTGAATGACCAGTGGCATCGGCTGAGCGAACATTTACTTATTGAGCTTCTTTTCTAAATCCACAGTGTGAATATAAGTCATCTGCAGGTATGCTGTGTTTCATCATCTTTTTTCTTTGCCATCATAAAGAAATGCATTGCTGCAAAAATTCACGAGTAGATGACAATAACCGGATAATAATATGCACTATAAAAACAAAAGGATCTGCTTTAATATTGACTTTATCAACAATTATCACAACGACAAAGCTTCATGGTTGTCAAATTATCTGAAAGAGCATAGTTGCAGATGAGTAAATGCACAATTCTAATAGGTAGTGACCTAAACAATTAAACCCAGTTAGTTTTTTTTAAAAGCCTGATAACCTTCTGGCTGTTGACCAGTATTTGGCACAGTAAGGTTAACCCTGTGATCAATATCCTGCATCATGCACAGTGTGTGCGTCACCAGGCCACACAACCACAACTGTGATGTGATTACAGTAAAATGGTACAACTACCAGACACAAATTAGCATGGAAATCAAATCAGCTGTTCTTTCCAACAAATTTCACACAAATTGTTTCATAATATGAAACAGCAATAATAAAGGCATTGTTGTTTCAAATGACTTAAATGGGTTTCTTTACAATCAGCTTATGCAGACACTGAAATACACTAAAAAACTCATTATGTGCAGGATATTTTTTGTAAGAGTTAAACCTTAGATGGCATTTAGGTAAATCTGCATGAGTGTACATGCAGAGGTTTGGGTGTTACAGGTTATAATGCTAAAAAAAGCACACTCCACAAAGACAAAACCTTCTATCCCCCATTAGAGAGGCCCTTTAGTAATTTAAGCACCTACACAATCAACCATCCATGCCATTTTGTCTTCTCACTTGCTGAAAATTCACCAGCAGCCCGTCACACTGTACACACACACACACACCGACCAACACAAATACAAGCACTCAAACTCAAAGACACATCCATTAACAACCATCTTCCTCAGCATGTGCCAGGCCCCTGTAACCCTCAGTAAGGGTGGGAGACCCTGTGCATTGTAGAGTGCTCGTTTATGCCTCTCAGATGGAGGCATGAATCCAAATTGCCAATTATAAAGCAATTACAGGCAGCAGCGGGAGCAGACTCCTGCAGTCATTAAAGCAAAATGCCAACGCACCGAGCCATCCCGCCTTCACTCGCGCTGCCTGTAACCCTACCTCTAAAAGACAGACTCATGTCTCAGTCACTGAAATACCCTTCTAACACAAAAAAGATCAATATAACAAAATTTTAGTCAACACTTTACAGGCGATCCAGAGATCAGCTTACTGTTTCTGTTTGTGATCCCCCCCCCCCCCCCCCCCCCCC